>PVLD010004445.1:108657-125606 GCA_004027595.1 Dinomys branickii
GGGGGGGGGGAATTGGCCGGAAGGTGTAGCATTTCTGTGAGATGGGAAGGGAGTTCTAGAGGTTGGCGGTGCGGCATGGTGAATGCAGCCAATGATGGTGTACGGTGTTTTGAAAAAAACTAATTAGATTTTAAGTGTTCTCAACACAGAAAAAAATAAATATGTGATACAGTGTGCATGTTAATCATTAATTAGCTAATTGAGCCACTCCAGGGTGTGTGCATAGCTCAGAACATCATGTTGTGTGCGGTAAGTATATACAGTTTTACTTGTCAGTTAATTTTAAAAATGGAACTTAATTTTAATTTAATTTTTGCAAGATCTTTGTTCAACTGCTGTTTATTTTGATATTGTGGTGTATGTATTGAAAAATGATTGTATTCTCCCTCTGGCTGATTTGTGATAACTCTTTAAATTTTTATGGTGTAGTATCTGTTTCATTCATCTGTTTTTGGTGCCAGCACACTAAACGTTACTGAGGCTTTTAGTGTGTTTCAGTGTTTAGTAAGAGTAGTGTTTTCTCATTGATTGTATTTTTCAAAATTTTTGGTTATGGTTTGGTTCTTTATACCTCCATGTAATTTTGAAAAGTCTTTAATCATGTTATAAAAAGAAAAATCTTCTTTGGGATTTTTTCCCCCCTAGGAGAGTGTTACACTGGGTTAACTGATGAATTCATATAAATTAATATTTTATCAAAATTTTTACTTTTTAATAGTTTAAATCCTTTTGAACTATGACTACTAATGATATATCTTCTATTAGTTAGAAAAAACAAAAATGTAAATGACCTGTTAAATTTGTTTTGTTTCAGATATGTTTTCTTCTTTTTGCTGTTCTGTATGTTGTGTCCTACTTTATCATTACAAGATACAAGAGAAAATCAGGCAAGTAGACACGTTTTAATTAAAACTCCTATTATAGTGCCCCATCATCTGACACAGTGTGGGGCTGTGTCAATGTACTTTATTTATTTATTTATTTTAAGCCTTTAAAGCTTTAAACATTTTTTTTATTTTAAAAAAGAAAAGAAGGAAAGCATATTAACAAACAGACATGCATTTACAAAATAGCATAAGAACAATACAAGCAATACTGAATTACATACAGAGTGTTAGGAAGTTAACAGTGGTTGTTGTATTACATATTGATATCTTTGAAGTGGTTTCTCAGAGACATGCAAAATTGATCAAATAATTAATCATTAACAGATCCTTTCAGTAAAGCAATAGAAGTCAGTAGTACAACTATGTTAGTTATCCTATATATACATATGTACATAGTTTCCCCTTCTTTTCTCTTTTCCCTCATGTCAGTGTACTTTAGAGTGTAGTGTATTGAATATGCTGGTGATTGAAATCAACAGGTTGCCTGGTACTGGGAACACTAAAAATAACTTCCAGGTTATTTGACTTGTCACCCTCTTACTGCAGCGTCCTTGTTTATCACAGTTCTTATGTCCACCTAAGAATAGTACTGGGCTGTGTAGTACCTGGTAAACTCCAAAGCTTATGAGGGTATTTGCTTCCTTGTGACTGGCTCTGACTCTCACACCCATACTCTCTTTTCTGACTACTAGACTATCTTTTTTTCTTTACAGCAATGTAAAATTTACAGTCTTCATAATGATCTTGATTATATACTATACTCTTATTATTTTATATTATCCTCACCTAGCCAGAAAGACCTTTTGTTTTACTTTTCTTTTTTCCTTTTCTCTCTCTTTCCTCTTCCTTCCTTCCTTCCTTCCTTCCTTCCTTCCTTCCTTCCTTCCTTCCTTCCTTCTTCCTTCCTTCCTTCCTTCCTTCCTTCCTTCCTTCCTTCCTTCCTTCCTATTTTTTGAGACAGTCTCTTGCTGTGTAATTCAGCTTGGCTTTGAGCTCACTGTGTAGCTCAGGCTCACCTTGAACTCACAGTGATCTTTCTGCCTCAGTCTCCTGAATTTATTCTTTTTGAAGAATGAATTTTGTTCTGATTAATTAACAGATTTTTAGGTCAGTGTCTTATAAGTACCAAAGGATTGTCTTTTACCATCTTACAATCTCAGCTGTTTTCTACAAATCCCAGGACTTCCTACTTATGATGCAGAGCTGATGGTAGGTCTATAAGATGCTTAAGGAGTCTGTGTATTATTACTTTAACTACTGTGTAACTTTTGAGACAAATAAGGAGATAGTTCTTGCTCTACTGTATCACTTTAGTATTATTACTTAGCTCTGAGGGTGCAGTGAAATACTACTTGGATTCTATAATCTGAAAATTTTAAACATCTACAGATTCAACCTATTTTAAGAGATATTTTGGTGTAATTTCATAGAAAGAGGGGTCAGGAATGAATGAACAGAAATGCATTGTTTTAGGGTTAAGTGGGGATGATGAATAGGAATATTGGAGATTTATGAGATGATTTTTGTGGTAATCCAGAAATGATGGGAGTGAGGACCCTGTTGGCAGAGTGTTGATAGTAGAATTAAAGTCAATATAGAGGTGTTAAAACAATCTTTCAGATTTAACAGTTGATTGGATACGGGCAGAGAGCATAAAAATTGTGTCCATGTTCTGTGGTCTCTTTGGTTGTAAAGCTGTTCTGGGCAGCCTGTAATTGAAGATGGGCTCTGGACTAGCAGAGTGGCCCAGGTACACCATTGGCATCAAGGCAGGAGGGTACTCAGAAGTCCATGACCTAAGGAGAGAGCCGGTGAGGACATGGGGTGTAGGAGGTGCAGGAGGGGCCTGGGGTGCTTTTCAGTGTTCCTGTAATTTTGCAAAGGCTCTTTGGCTGGTGTGGTTCTGTGGGGGGTAAAATAGACACAGCTGATAGACCTGTGAGTGAGGGAGAAGGAAGGAGAGTGTCAGAGTAAAGCTGTGTGCATCCTAAGAAAGATTCAGAACACTTGGTGTTTTCTTGTCTGTATCTTGAAAAATTATTCTTGAGGCAGTAGTAATTCTTGAGACAGTAGTATCTAAGGTAGTGAGGGTGTTTAAGAGAACCTCATTATTACCATTACTGAGGACAAAGTCAAATTAGAAAAAACTACAGATTTTAATCTTACAGTAAAACTTTCGTTGGATATATCAGAAAATTTCATTTATTAGCAGTTTTTCTTTAATATATTTAACTGTATACTTCATATGGCCCTAAGGTTCAGCTGAGTTTTATTTTCCTCATTAAATATTTGGAAAACTTTATATGTGGTAATTAATCAGAATTTTTTTTTTTTAAATCCAAGTGCTTCCTGCCAGATTTAATGAGATTAAAGTTGGGAGCTTTGCTGGAGTCAACACAATGCTCTTTAAAAGTCTTTTCCATTCACTGATTGCTTTTTAAAGTTTATATTTTATTATATTTTTAAATAAATTAATGAAACATTTAATTGGAGGATAAAATAATATTAATACTATAAATATTTTGCAGATGAGCAAGAAGATGAAGATGCCATAGTCAACAGGATTTCGTATGTACCTTCAAATTCTTCCGTTTCTCTTTCTGAAGTCAGATTCTGAAAACTCATTTCTATTTTTGGATGAAATATAAACAAGTTTCCAATAATTTTATCAATATTAATCTTATTCTTAAAAAGCACATGGTAAGAAAATAAGGATGTATAGGTGAAGGTTGATTATCTCCTATTAAATTTACAGTTAAGGAGATGTTAGTTTTATTTCCAGAGGAGTTAATGAAGACATGGGCTTGAGCTTGGGAACACTGCTGGGTTTCAAGAGAAAGCTCCACGCTGTTCTGAGTCCTTTGCTGAGAAGACGGTGGCTGTAGTGTGCAGTGGCAGAGGTAGACTAAGAAGAGCTTTATCCCGTGAGCTGCTGGAGGAGTCGCTGATCTCATGCTCCATTTCCTCGTGTGTAACTCCTGCTAGCAGTGTACTGTCCTGAGTCTGCTGTGTAGCCATCAAAGTAATGCAGTTCACACTGACTCAGTGCACATGTTCTGGTCGTCCCAGAAGTGCCTATGGCAGAAGCATCATTTCAGAAGCACACACTGCACTTGGTCGTCATGTCCCTTCAGTCTCCCTCAGGTGCGAGCCCTGCCGCAGTATTTCTTTTTGACTTTGCTAACTTTGATACATCCCAAGATTACTGGTCAGCTATTTGGTTTTGTCTGATGTTTCTTCCTGCTTACCTTCAGATGATGCCTCTTTTGTGGAGGGGAGAGGAGAGCGGCTGAGGAACGGGGAGGAGAGAGAAAAAAAGATCCCATGCACTTATACACACTCACATGTACAAACATGCATGCACACAGTGGAGTAAGAGTCAGCTATAAAGAGGAGTGAGGTATGACTTAGTTGCTTTTCTCGTTGCTGAGACAAAATTCCCACCACCTACAAGTTAAGGGAAGACAGGTTTATTTGGCTCCTAATTCATAAAGGTTTCAGTCCATATTGGCTGGCTCCAAGGCAGGGCAGCATAGCAGAGGGGCATCATGGAAAACCACAGCTCTTTCTGTCCCTTCTATCTTACCTATGCTGTCCGGACGGGGGGAGGGGTGTAGCACTCACATCCTTACTCCTAACTATGAATCAATCTCAGCATCATAGCCGTGCTCCCAGTAGCATATACCCTAAATCCAGCCACCTTCAAAAAGCCGCATCTTTGACTGCATGAGGCCTTGCGGGGACACCTAGATACGAGCCGTGACAGTGAGGGGACTGTAGAACATCAAAGATACCGGGGAGGTCTTGTGCCTTAGGATTCTGGCTGTGGGAAAGCTGCAGAATAGAGGCATCAGTCAGAAGCAGACTGACGGCACGTGCGCCGAGAAGGGCTTTGGAGAATGGTTGCTTCATGGGCTTTTATTTGGTGGTGATAAAATGTTTTCAGAACTGGAAAGTATTAGGATTGTACACATTGTGAATGGACTAGACACCACTGAATTGTTCACCCAAGATGGTAAATTGTATGTAATGTGGATTTCACCTCAGTGTAAGCATAAATAGCTGCAGACAATAAGTGACTCAAGTAGCCTTGGTTTACTACATTTTTTTGTTTTGTTTTTGGTACCAGGAACTGAACTCAGGACCTTGCGCTTGCGAGGCAGGCACTGTGCCATGGAGCTATTTCCCCGGCCTCCTAGCCTTGGTTTAATCCATCGCTGAAATATGAATATAACAGATCCTATCTGATTAGATCATTTAAATTATTTAAAATGCCCTAGAGAGGCTGGACAAGAAATGGAAACAATTGCAACTTCACACAAGGAATTCTTGTTCTATGGGTTTAAAATAGGCACATAATTTGGTGTTTTAAATTTATAGGGTTAGCCAGGTGTGGTGGCACACGCCTATAATCCCAGCACTCGAGAGGCTGAGGCAGGAGGATCACTGTGAGTTCAAGAGTGAGACCTTGCCTCAAACACACACACACACAGGATTAGGGCATTTTAATTTTTTATATAGTACTATGACATTTGTGAACATTCTTAAGTGGATCATCATGCTTCCTCTATGTAAATTACAGGTCCTGTAAAAACAACAGTGTCACTTAGCAAAAAGCTACCTGGAGGGGAGGCCTGGTGTGGGAGAGGACCCCTCTGGACAGTAAGGAGCACCCTACCTAGGCAGGGCCTTTGCGTGGCAAGGAGGGTCTCTGTGAGGACGTTGGTGCACCGTGGGCTGAGAGGGGCTGTGGTGAGGTGAGGCCCTGCATCAGCGCTTGGTGGGAAGGATGCCCCTGTGGTGGAGTTAAGAGTGGGCGTGACCTGAACAGCAGGTGTGTGTCTGCATGAGGCCCAGTCATTGTGACAGGAGACTGAGTAGCTGTGGTGTGGAGCATGGGTTCATCAAGAATGGGGACCAGGTACAAGCAGGGGAAGGAGAGGACAAGAGCACTTAGGTATTGGGTTAGAAATGGACATCAGCATAGCTCACAGTTTTCAGGGTCTGGAAAGTTGCAGAATTTAGCATAGAAATAAGTGTGAGCACGTGGGCATTAGGTTGATACATTGTGTCAACTTGGAAGCTTAAGTAAGTGACTGAGCAGTTCTACATCCTAGGTGAGGGCTCTAGGATGTTTATTATGTCAACTTGAGAAGTTCAGAAGCTTAATTAAGTGACTCCAGGAGGCCAGGGTCCTTCCATTGTAAACATCCTCACCTTGTGGAAGAGGAGGGCACCAGAGATGGTGTGGGCGTGGGCTAGTCTCCATACAGTATAAGAGAGGAAAAGAGGCTGGCTTTCCACAAAGCCTGTGCTCTTGCTGTCTTCTGCCGCCATGAGCAGTTGCCCCTGTGCCATGCACCCTGCCTTAGAGCCATAGACTGAAACCTCCACAAACTGAGCTAAGTAAACCTCTGCTTCCTTAATTTTGGGTGTTGGGTATTTTGACTCAGCAGTGAGAGAATAGTAACCAAGATACTGTGTGTCATGTGTACAGAGCACATTTGTGTCCCTCATGCTGCCCACCCCCAGGAGCACCTGCAGGGACAGCTTCCCACTTGCACCCAGCACTTCTTGCCCAAACACTGCCTTCCACTGAACGGAACCAGGCTTCCCAGAGAAGCTGACTGCAGGGCTATAGAAGGGGAAGGCCCAGCTAATTTGATGTGCCGGGTAGTACAGAACACAGGTCAGTGTTTAAAGAATGATGGGGATATGTTGAAGGGAAGCTGAATCCTTAAGGACTCTCGGGCCAAGCTGGGGACACCTTGAACCTCAGAATAAATAATTATTATAATGGATTGCAGCCCACTGGATGCGGTAAAACAAGAGTCTACATTAATGAAATTGGTAAGCAAACAAATTGAAAGTTTGACAAAAAGCTGTTTTTCTCACTATAAACTTTCCTTCTCACAGAATACTATTTTATTTTACTTTGTTTTGTTTTGGGGGGGGACAGGGTCCCATTATGTAGTTCAGGCTGACCTTGACTTTGCTATGCAGCCCAGGCTAGCCTTGAACTCGAGGTGCCACCCCCCCCCCCCGCCTCAGCCTCTGATTGCTAGGATTACAGGTGTGTGCCACCACACCCAGCTTCACATAATACTAGTTAAAGGGCAGAATAGCTTCAGAGTGGAGGTACTGGCTAGGAATCAGAGCCATCAGGGTCGGTAGGGCATGCAGTAATCTCGAGCCCTCTGCAGGCCTGCGAGGGAAGAACTGAAACAGTGCTTCTGTGATGCTTCTGCCTGGTGGATGTGTCAGTCCCCTTGTGTCCTGAGGTTGTCATTTTCCCTTAACTCTACTCCACTGGAGCCCTCTGCCTCTCAGGGACATCAGCACTGCTGCTGGTTTTTTTTTTTTTTTTGTCCTTTTGAGACAGGTCTCGCTATGCAGGTCAGGCTGGCCTTGAGCTCACTTTGTAGCTCGGGCTGGTCTCGAACTCGCAACGATCCTCCTGCCTCAGCCTCCTGAGTGCTGGATTACAGGCATGTGCCACCACCACTTCTGGATCCGGTCCAAAGCCTCAGAGTCACCCTGTCCTTCCTTCCCTTACCCCTTTCCTCTAGCTCCAGCCCAGAAGTCCTGTTCATGCTCTCTCCACTGCTGTCACAGTGGCGCATGCCCCTCAGTTCTGTTGCTACAGTTGCTTCTCGTGTTTCTTTGCTTCTGTCCTTGCTTGTGATCTGAATAGCAGCCAGGTCACACCCCTCTTCTGCTCTGAGCTCTGCTGGCCCTCATGCTGCGCAGAGAGACTGCCACTGTGCTCATGGTGGCCTGAGGCATTATGTGTGCTTCTCCGTGACTATCTGGCCCTTCTTCGTGACTCAAGTCTAACCGTGCCATGAACTACATGTGTATTCAACCTGTTCTCCCAGAGTGGCTTTTGTCAGCTGTCCCATTCTCTCACTTGGGTTTTGGTTTTACTTTGTTTTTTCTCTAAATGTCAGCTTTGCGGTGAGCCCTGCCCTGCCCGTGTACGTCTTATCAAATCTGTGTGTCCTTCTTCCCACCCCCAGGCCTCCTTGGCATGCTGTATTTTTCTGTAGGATTAATGGCATTTATTAAACACTCATACATTTAATATTTCATTGCTGTTTTTTTTTTGGTACTGGGAATTGAACTCAGGACCTTGCGCTTGCCAGCTATCTCCCCAGCCCCTCATTCCTTATTGTCTGGCTCTCCCTCTGCGTTGTAGGCCCTGTGAGAGCAAGAATATTTGGTTGTATGGCTTACCATTCTAAAGTGCCTCCAGCAGTCCCAGCACAGAGTCAAGGACTCTGTGGACATCTTCTTGGTGAAGGAGCATTACTAAAGGCTCGCTGCATGAGGTCTGCGGTGTGTGTGTTCACCGAAGCCCTGGGGTGATTCTGATGGTGCTAGTGGTTGCTCCACAGTGGTCTTGGTGGGGTAATGGGCACTCCATGGGTGTTCTGGTGACCTCACTGGTGAAGAACCACTGACTGAGAGTGAGGGGTTGGGAGGCTGACTCACACAGCATGTGTTCAATGATTAGCTCGATGGAGACCCCAGCCTTTCATAGACGAGTGGAATCTCACAGTAAACCATTAGGACAGAGAGAATGTTGTAGAAGTTGGGGAAAGAATTTCAAGGACAAAACAGTGCTTGTGACCTTGAAATAGTATAGAAGGTTGGGTTCAGATTGCAACTGAACAACAGTATGTGATAGATTTCATCACAAGGAGAGGCTTCTTATCACTACAATGCTAGCAGAAATCCTATTGCAGTTCATGAAAATAAGACATTGATACAGAAGTGAGATATAATGTGTAGGTCTACTTAGGAAACTTATGAGAGAGCAGAAATTCCTGAGGAAGTTTATCCTGAGAGTCAAAAGTTAGAGGAGAAGCTGACATGGAGGGTGAAGAGTGTGGTCACTGATGAAGCAAGGTCCTTGGCTCCAGCAGGGTAGCTGTGGCAGGAGCACCATGTGTCCCCTGGTGGCCCTGTCTGGTGGTGCGTGTAGAGGGAGTTTACCTTTATTTTTCTACCAGGTATTTTCTGGGGCTGAGGAGCTGGGGGGCTCATGGTTAAAAGCTTGGGAAGAGCCTGGTGTGGTGATCAAGAACAGGAATAGAGATCCATGATGAAGGGCCCAACATTTTGCCAACTGAAAGTATGTGACAGCTTTGTGGAAAGTTAGCAAAGCTTAAAGGTGGCCTTGCTTTAACTCATTTTTGTTTTGCAAAGATGCTATATAGAACCATCTGCAGATGATGAATGTGTTTATACTAGTTCAGTCTGCAGCTAAGAGCTGGCCTGCACTAGCTCATGGAGATGAGAAAAGGGGCTTCCTTTCTGGTTGGGTTAGGGCAATAGTCACTGATGTCAGGTATTGGAAGGCACTTTGATTTTGCTACCACCACCACCGCAACAAAAGATACATTACTGTGTAGTGTACTTTTTATAAAATACTGCTTCACTTTAGAAAGTGATACTTCTGAAACTGCCCTTCTGACTGTACTCTGCTCTACTACTGTGCTTTTTAAACTCAGGGCTGTGTTTTTTTGTTGTTGTTTTTGTCCTTTTGAGACAGGGTCTCGCTGTGCAGTTCAGGCTGGCCTTGAGCTCACTTTGTAGCCCAGGCTGGTCTCAAACTTGCAATAATCCTCCTGCTTCAGCCTCCCGAGTGCTGGGATTACAGGTGTGCGTCACCATGTCCAGCGGGAGTTTGGATTTGATTTTGGCTTTGGCATTGGAGGGAATGATAGTGATCTGGACAGTGTCCTCCTTTGCTCGCAGACACTTGCTGAGACCACCCCCAGAGCTGACCCTGCACCCAACATAAGGACCTGGCCACCTTTCCAGGATGGGTGGGGTCCGCTCAGCAGGGCTGACCCATAATGCTTCCTCATATCTCACTGAACACCCATTTCCGGGTCATTTTGGCGGTTATGCGGGAATACACTTCTGTTCACTGCCACAAGGTGGCGTGGGCCTCAAAGTTACTCCAGCATTTTGGGCATTTAATGTGATTTCTTTTTCCCTCCTGCTCTTAGATTTTCTTACATTTATTTTTACATTTTTCCAAAACTTGGTGGGATGGATGTTAAGGTTTTATCTCCAAAGTTAGTGAAATTTTGCCATTTTATTCCTTTAAAATCTTTTTAAATATTAGTGTTTATTATAACATTTTAAATACTTCAGAAAGGTATAACTGAGGAAGTGAAACCTCCTTACAGTCCCGCTGACCTACGGCTGGGACTGTTATAGGATAATGCTGAATTTTTTGTACTCTTTTCTAAATTATATACATGTTTAGGGGAGTGGGGACAGCACGTTTTAGGTTTATTGTCCATGATTTTCTTCAATTTTGTTTATTGACTTTACCTGCTGCCTTCACAAGTGATTTTTCCATCTGAAACAGTTGTTGCATTGTTGTTACATACATTGTTGAAGTTGTTAACTCACAGCAATTGTGGACTAAACACTTGAAAGAGGAGGTACCGCTGCTGTAGGATGCGTGAAGAGCTGCGCCATCAGCACACGCGTCTCCCTCAGTCTCCTCTCAAGAGTGAGTGGCCACGTCCTGGAGGAGGGTGTGAGATACTGTACTACACTTGATCTTCGCCAAGAGGCCGAGAAGTGATGGGGGGGCGCGTGTGAGAGTTCCCACTGTTCAACCCTGCGATAGCATCTGATCCTGTCTCTCCCAAGCTCATATATTTAATGAGATTCTGATGTGCTTTTTTGATCAAAAATTGGGAGAGTTTGTGCTCTTTGCTCTTTCCATGTCTACTGCTTTTCCAGATGCCAGTGACCGTGGCTTTTTTCTCTCCAGGTTGTTTCTGAGCACCTTCACTCTTGCTGTGTCAGCTGGGGCTGTGTTGCTTTTACCCTTCTCAATAATCAGCAACGAAATCCTGCTGTCTTTTCCTCAGAACTACTATATTCAGTGGCTGAACGGCTCCTTGATTCATGGTTAGTATATGTTGCTTAATACAATCATGATTCATATTTTAATGTTTTTATTGAACTGTATTTTTAGATTTTTTTCTGTTTTTAGTTTCCTTAGGAGTTTATAACTTGCTCCAGTGAACTTTTGGGGTCCTTAGGGGAGTCAGAAAACTGGATTTGACGTATTATTCCTGTTATTAGTTGTGGAAGGCTTTTCTCTTTCACTTAAGAGGTAGTTTTTAGATTTACTATAGTACTAACAATACATTTTTGTACAAATACTTAGGAAGAGAATTTGATTTATATATGTCAGAAGACCTCACTCTCCACTGAAGACCTGGAAACCCAACAGCTGTAGTTTGTTACGTTTTCGTTTTTGTCTTTTTGAGACAGGCTCTCGCTATGCAGTTCAGGCTGGCCTTCAACTCACTTTGTAGCCCAGGCTGACCTTGAACTCACAATAATCCTCCTGCCTCAGCTAACAAGTGCTAGGATTACAGGTGTGCACCACCACACTGGGCTATTATGTTTTCTAGTAGATTCCTTCATCATTTTAAGATATATAATAGAAGAGAAAAAAAACATTCCATTAAGTACAAACATTAAGATTTGAGAAAAATAATGGCTGAATTAATGTGAATGATGAGATTTATTGCTTTGAAGCCAAGTGGACATGGATTCCAGCTTCAGCTCAACCATTCTATAGCAGACTGGGGAGTCATCTGTCATTGTCTGTGTCAGTTAGGGTCTATTAGAGTAACAGATTTAATGTAATATATATTATATATAAGCGATACACTAGGTAGGCTTACGATGACCACCTGCAGAGTCAGGTAAGGAAAGGCCATGTGCATGCTGGAGATCCAAAGGATCCAGTGAAACGTCTAAGGCCTAGAGCTCATTGCAGAGTCCCATGCAAGTGCATATCAGGAAGCTTAAGGATCTGTACCAGAAAGCTGAAGAGTCTACTGGAAGCTCAGGGATAGATGTCCAAAGGTGATGGCGAAGACGAGCTTACCCACAGAAGCAGAAGTCAGACTTCCTGCTTTCCCTTTCTATTCTATTCGGGCTACAAACCTACTGATGGGTGCCATCCATGCCCAGGGTTGATTGTCTTCAGTAAGGCCACCACCCAGACATGGTGCTAAACCAACCAGCAGGGCGTTTCTTATTCAAGTTGACACTATAATTGTCATACTGTCTGACCTCAGTTTCCTGTTCTCTTAGGATCAGCGAACCTCACTTTGCAGGTCTATTTCTAGGAATACACCTAATACAGATGTCTCTTAGTAGGTATTTAGTAGGTGGTAGCTATTATATGTATCTAGACTGGGTTAGTTTTTTCTTTATTCTTTCTGAAGAGTTTGACTATTTTTATGTATTAATTGTAAATTTGTATACATTGAACCTTTCTCACTTAGAACATGCTGGTATTTTTTTTTATAATTATCTGTTAGCATTGATTATAGCTTTCAGAACTTTTATATCTTCCTTGTTCATCTTGCCTATACTGTCCCCATTTTTTTAGTATTAATTTTTGGTGCTAGTTACTATACATGTTATTAGTTAATATACATATTATTTTCTGAGTGTCATTAGTTATTGGTGTTATTAGTGTTAAATCATAGATACATTTTTTTTAAACATTAAAGACAAGTGACAAAATCAGGCCATCTCATTTCTGGGTATTTTCTTTTTTTTTTTTTTTTTTTTTTTTTTTTTTTTTTTTTTTTTTTTTTTTTTTTTTTTTCTGGGTATTTTCATATAGATCCAAATCTTTTTTTTCCCCATGCCAATGAAGTAACATTATATTGTGATTGAAGACAGTCTTTTTTGAGAACTATGTCTTGAAAAATAGTCATTTCTAGTATTTGATACGTATTTTAATTCCTTTATGCCATTTTTAAAGGTAAAAGGTTTCTGCTAATTTTTTTTCTTCCTTGAGTTAATGAAAATTTCCTCCTTTAATAATACTTAGCTAACTTGCCATTTGACCTAGGAAAAAAATGTATCAGCAGTACCAAATTATAGAGGAGATACTAGGGAATTAACAATGGTTACTGTATTACATAATGTTATCTTTAAATTGGTTACTCAGTTATATAAATAAAGGCACATACAATTGATCAAACAATTTTCTCCACCCTCATCTCTGTTGTTACCCCACCCTAGCAGTCCTCTTCCCTTTGATAATAACTGTACTTTTTGGTTTTATTCACTCCCTTGGGCTCTCACATTGGGAAGGCACATGGCTGCTTCAAATTATGCTGCAACGTACATGGGTGTACACAAATTACTATGGCACTAGGTGGAAAAGCACCCAACCTCAAAGATGGTACATAGGCAGGGACCCAGGCACACTATGATCAGCACCCCACTGACAAGCCCTCGAGACCCTTGGGGGTCTGGTCAAGGCTGCGGGGTTGCCCCTGTACACTGTCAGGCTCCGCCCCAATGTGGCGCCTCTGGGGGCCTGGTTGAGTCTGTGGGGGCACCCTTGTGCACCGCCATGGTCTGCCCTGTTGCCGCTCACCCGGGGGCCTGGTTGAGTCTGCCGGGTTGACCCCCGTGTACTGCCAGTCTCCACCCTGATGTGGCGCCTCTAATTGTCTTTGTGTTTAAAAGATTCTTTCCAAAGCTAAGTTGTGACAGAAACTCATTTTTTTTTCTTTTTAATAGGTTTTGTTTACACTTAACTCATTTGGAATATATGTGTGTAACTAACTTGTCTTTCATCCCTTTCCCAAAGTTGTTATTATACCTTCAGTTGAATATTTTTTCTTTTCTCTTATTTTTTTATGCCATATTTTTTAGTTAGTAAATTATTACATTAGAGTTTGTTTCAGGTGAATAGTTTCTAGAGTCAGATCTGAGTTTGAAATTCAGCTCAGTATTTTATTTTATTTTATTTATTTTATTTTTTTCAGTATTTTATTAACAGCATCTTTCAGCAATTTTTTCTAGGTCTCAGTCTTTTAACTATAAAATTGACATAATAAAGCCTAAGTTTTAGAGGTTTTATATAGGGTGAATGTGTATCTACCTTGTCTAATGTCTGGTCCAGAGTAATCAGGAAAGAAATACTGGGTCTTACTTCCTGCCCCTCCCATGCTGGTTTGTCTGTCTGTTGCTATGCCAGTGCCAATGTTGTTTTAAAGACTGTAGTTTTGTAGCACATTTTATGTATTAAATTTTAAGAAATTAACCCCTTAGTTGAAGGTTTTCGTAAGTAATGCATACATTTGATCTCTGTTGCATACAATTTGGAGACACAGTGATGCTAAGGAAATCTGTTGTTTCTACAATGTAAACGTAGCCCTAACACACATATATATGTGTGCATGTTTGTGAACGTTTAAAGAAAGACACATTTGATTTGGAAATTTGGAAGCCCAGACTCCCAGCTGGCAGGGTGGTCTCTTGGCGGCGCTGTGTCCAGGCTGGCCTTGCTGAGTGGGAGTCCACGTCGCTACCCCCACGCTCAGCCTCCACTCTGCCAGCACAGCCGCTCCGTCGTGACCCACTGGATGATGGTGGTGTGGCTGGGGAAGGAGGGTGCTTGTACCTGTAGTCCTCCTGTCCTTTTGGCTCATCCTGTCTTCCCGACTATTAAAATCTTTCTCTGTGGAGGGAGATAGCCTTTGGTGAGCATTTACACGGGACACGGGTATCTTCACCTTTTCTTTTGCCTATACAGAGAACTTTGTCCATATCACCTCTATACCTGATTTCCTGGTCACCAGTTTTCCAATTATGTCTCTTCCAAGTCCTACGCCATGTAGTCAAATCATTGGACACAGCCTATTAATTGGAATTGCATATTTGACCATTTCTCCGTCCAAGTAAAAGAAATATTAAAATCTGCTGCCCATTGCTCTACCCACTGAGAGGACTTTCTATGGCCTCTTTCCTTCAGGAGTGCCCTGAAGGACAGCTGTGGTGCTGCAGGCGTCCTCTTTCAGGTGGTCTTTGTAACCCAGGCCCAGGTCTGCTCTTCACCTGTCACATGATACTAGGGATCTCCTGTGAAGCCAGTAGGTGCGGAGAGGAGAGGAAGTGTTGCAGGAGTGCATGCCATGGTCATTTGGGCCACTTCTTCAAGAGCTTGTGGCTTCTGGACCTGTAGCTTCAGGCCTGATCACATGTCACCATTTCCATTTGATGATGGAGTGCTGCTGGCACATGTAATTCTTTGGAATAGGGAGTCATCAAGCACCCATTTCCTGATAGGCAAATCAAGGCCCATGGTAACTTGGCCCGTGGGTATGCATTCAGTCTCTGCTAAAATCCAGTACCAGGCTAAGAGCTGTTTCTCCAAAGGAGAGTAGTTCTCTGAAGAGGATGGCGAGGCCTTTTCCTGGGGCTCCAGACAGCATCCTTATCTGTCACTGACACCTCAAGCATCGTTGGATCTGCGGGATCTCATGGCCCCATGGCAGAGCAGCTTGTGGCTGCACCTGTTGCAGAGCCGCCTTCTGTTCTGGGCCCATTCAAAATTAGCAGCTTTTCAGGTAACTCAGAAAATGGGCTGGAGTAACACACCCAAGAGAGAAATGTGTTGCCTTCAAAATCAATAGGCCAGCTAGGTGTTGTGCCTCTTTTTAGGTGTAGGAGGGACTAGATGCAACAACTTATCCTTTACTATAGAAGGGATATCTCAAAATGCTCCACACACACGGGATTCCTTGAAATTGCATGGAGGTAGAAGGCCGCTGAATTTTAGTAGGTTTGGTTTCTTGCCCTCTGAGACAAAAATGTCTTTCCAGTAAGTTGAGTGGTTGTGACCTCATACTCACTAGGCCTGATCAGCATGGTATCATCAGTGTAGCAGACCAGTGTGCCTCTTATTACTATTTTTTTTTTAAATAAAAGCACAAAAACATATTAACAAACAGACACAAATTAGCATAAGAAATAGTACAATCAAAGCTGATTTACAGACAAGGTGACATGGACTCAACAATGGATGTTGCTTTACCTATTGATATCTTCGAAGTGTATATACAAGAACACAGATACAGACATGTGAAATTGGTCAAACAATCATCTCAACAACACAAAAATACAAAAAACAGAAAACAAAAGACAAAAGACAAAAAAAAACCCAACAATAGTTGCTGCTTTGCGTATCCATATCTTCGAAGTGTGTGCTCAGGATAACACATACAGACATACAAGATTTATCGAATAACCCGTCATCAATTATTCCTTAGCATTAATTGATATAATACGCTAGTAGAACCATGTTAGCCCTCCTGCACATATGTATATACATATATACATACATACATTTTTGCCTCTTTTCTCCTTTCCCTCGTCCCATCTGTTCTTTGTTTTTGAACAGATTTCCTTCATGTCTCTTAGTTTATATTCCCACCCTCGGGTTCTTACACCAGTGATACAATATGTTGCCTGCACATATACCGCTGATTTATTTCACTTATGAGTGTGGACTCCAGTTTTGACCATTTGCCTACAGAGTCCCCAAAACTGTCTTTCTTTATAGTTATATAATATTCCATTATATAAAAATGCCACAATTTTTTAATCCAGTCTTCTGTGGATGGATACTTGGGTTGCTTCCATTTTAGCTATTACAAATTGCACTGCTATGAACATGGGTGCACATATATCAGAGTGATATGATGTTTTCAGGTCTTCTGGGAAAATACCCAGAAGGGGAATAGCTGGTTTGAATGGAACCTCTAGACCTAGTTTGCTGAGAAATCTCCAGACGGCTCTCCACAGTGGTTGCACCAGTCTGCATTCCCACCAGCAGTGTAATAGAGTCCCTATTTCTCCACAGCCTCTCCAGCATTTGTTATTGGATGACTTTTTCATACTGGCAAGTCTTACTGGGGTGAGATGAAATCTCGGTGTTGTTTTTATTTGCATTTCTCGAATGACTAAGGATGTGGAACATTTTCTCATATATTTATTTGCCGTTTGTATTTCTTTATCTGAGAAGTGTGTATTCATCTCAGATGCCCATTTCTGGATTGGGTCTTTGAATTTGGACAGGTACATGTTTTTTAATTCTTTGTATGTTCTAGATAGAAGACCTTTGTCTGAGGGACAGCCAGCTAGGATTTTTTCCCAATTTGTGGGTTTTCTTTTTACTTTGCTGGTGATTTCTTTAGATGT
>PVLD010004446.1:0-125140 GCA_004027595.1 Dinomys branickii
TCCACAGGCTTCAGGACTCACCCCAAACTACTAATACGAGCAACAAGAGTGTCTCCATACTGCTTGCATATATGAACCTTGTATGAACCCATGGCGACCAGGTAGGCAGCAGAGAGAGAACCTCCCGGAGGAATGCCACTCAGACATAGGAATATAGCAACATGTGAAGGACAGAAAGGAAAGAGGTGGATATCCTGAATTCGAGAAGGATCTGAAATGGGAACTGAAACCCTCGGAAAGACTAAGCAAAACCTCCTCTGGAGGAGGGGATCGGAGATCTGCCATGGCGCAGTCGGAGGGAGATGAGCCAGAGAGGGAGGAGGTCGCAGCCTACACCCTCGTTTCGGCATTCGGCATTCCCAGTTTCAGCTTCAGAGACCCATTGCCCAGCTGCAAGGGGTGGGGAATGGTAATGCTGGAGATCAGGAGGAGGTGGGAGGAGAAGAAAGGGCCTCTGGCATCAAGGCAACGGGACAGAGTCAAAAGGGTCACAGAGGGCGCCCCGATGGGGGCGCGTGCCCCGCGGCTGTGCCGCAGTGGGCCCCGATGCTGCTCTGCAGTGGGCCCCGTGGCTGCTGTGGTGAGGGCCCCCGCTCAGGGCACCTCATGGACTGGACCCACCCCAACCCATAACACGACAGGGTGGAGCCGGGCAGTCCACTCTGAGCATATGTGCTTTCCCACCTCCGACAATGGCAGTTTGTATACACCCATGTTATAGTATAGTCTGAGGCAGCTATATCTCTTCCCAAGGCGAGAGTCCAAGGATATAGATAAACCCAGGAGTACAGTTATTATCACAGGGAAGATAACTGATTGAGTGGTAGGGCAACGGAGATGAGGGAGGAGAAAAACTGAATGATCAAATGGGCCATCATCTGTGTAACTGAGTAACAAAGGTGAAGGTAACATTATGTAGGACAGCATCCAGAGCTATGTTCTCTATAATTCTGTATTTCCTCAATCATTTTTGTATTAACAGAAGTGAAGATAACTTTATATTATACAGCATCCAGTGCAAATTCCCTACTATCTTCTCTATAATTTGGTATTTCCTTTAATGTTTTTGTGTTAACTAATGTGAAGATAACTATGTAATACAGCATCCAGTGCTAATTCCCTACTATATTCTGTATAACGTTGTATTTTCTGTATTGTTTATGGCTTTTCTGGTTCATATGTCTCCATTCTTTTGTCTTTAAAATAAAATTTAAAAAAAAAATAGTACTGTGGTTTTTACACAAGAACATTCTTATTTTGGGGAGATGCAAGAGTAAGTTATAAGCCAGGCGTGGTGGTGCACTCCTATAATCCCAGCACTTGGGAGGCTGAGGCAGGAGGATCGTTGGGAGTTCAAGACCAGCCTGAACTACAAAGTGAGCTCAAGGCCAGCCTGAACTGCATAGCGAGACCCTATCTGCAAAAGGTCAAAAAAAAGAGAGTAGTTATAGGGCAGAGGATATAACTCAGTGGCATAAGTGCCGGCCTGGCAAGTGCAAGGCCGAGTTCAATCCCCTGTACCAAAAAAAAAAAAAAAAGAGTAAGTTATAATACCACCTACACTTACACTCAAGTGGCTGCTATAGAATAGGCTGGAGATTTTTATAAATAAAGGGTCCTGCTATCTTCCTTCTACCCTCAAACAGTCTGAGCCACACACTCACCCACAGAGAGCAGATAAACTAGACGCCGCAGAAGGTAAGTGTGGGGTCTGGGTAGTGGGTGTGTGGGTGTGGGTGTTCACTGCCCTGCTCTTTCAATACTTCTGCGTGTTCGCAAATTTCATAATAAACGACTGGGAACGTTTTTTAATTGGCTAGCCTACTAAAAAATTAAACCTCTGAGAACAGAACACCCTGTTATTCTCCTTAAAAAAAACCCCTGCACCAGGGGAGCCCTACAATGCATAATAGGTCTAAAGAAACCATTAGGTAACTGAGTGACAGGCTTCAGCACACAGCAGGCTGCGGGCCAAGTGCGGCTGGAACACATATACTGGAGTCTCGGTTATAAATAGCAGCCCGGCCGCCTCACCTCTGGGCCCTCTGGCTTCATACAACCGCACCGACGACTCTACAAAGGCCCTTTCTCCTCCTGCACGCCTTCCTGGTATGAGGCACCGCTCAAAAATCAAGAAACACACAGGCCTGGGGGTGCAGCATGGTGGTGGAGCATGTGCTGGTTATGTGTGAGGCCCTGGGTTCGATCTCCAGCACCAAGGAGGGAAAAAAAGACAGAAAAAAACTCGCAGACGAGTGCGTGTAGGAGGGCAGTTTCCACAGCTGGTATGGAGCTTGGCACAGGAAGCTCACCCCACTCTCAGCCTCAGCAGGGCCTGCTCCAGCTGGATTCTTGTGGCTCACAGAAGTGCACTGAGCACCTACTATTTTACAGCCACTGTGACCCTGCAGAAACAAGAAGCACAAATCCGTGCTCCTGGAGCACTCAGTATATTGTCATTGGAAGGACATGGACAACAAGCTATTAAAAAACAAAAAAGCAAACTGTTTAATGTGTTGGAAGGTGGCAAGTACAAGGAAGAAGCGAAACAAATCAAGCAGATGTAAGCCAGGCGTGGGAGCACACACCTGCAACCCTCTAGTCTCAGCACTCAGGAGGCTGAGGCAGGGCGACTGCAAGTACAAGGTCAGACTGGACCACATAGCAAGACCCTGTCTGAAAAATAAAGAAGGACGGCGTGGTGGTGCGCACCTACAATCCCAGTACTTGGGAAACTGAGGCAGGAGGATCCCCAGGAGCTCCAGGCCAGCCTGTGCTGCACAGTGAGTCCAAGGCCAGCCTGAACTGCATAGTGAGACCCCATCTCAAAACAAAACAAAACAACCCATAAATTAAAAGATACAGAAGGAAGGAAGAAAGGAAGTTAGGTGGTTTGGAGTGGAAAAGTCTCAGGAGGCGGTAACGGAGGAGAGCCGTAAGGGCTCTGTGCAGGCACGCTTGCCGTCGGAAAGCGCAGGGAGGCCCGCGCAGCTGGCGCAAGGCGTAGGAAGAGAGGAGCCAGCGCAGGATTGAGGGCAGGAGCTAAGCGGAGCCCGTGAGAAAGGCCTGGGGCCCTCGCCAGGCCATTTACTCTGCATGGCGCAGGGCTCTGGACAAGGAAGCGACATGACTCCTATCGCAGCACAATCGCTCCGGCTGCAGACAAAGCCAGGGCTGAAGTAGCCGAGACCAGGAGACCAGGCGGCCACAGCAATGATGCCAGAGACGGAGACGAAGCTGTCGGCCCGAGGCAATGGCGGTGTCTTCCAGGAACACAGTGCCCTTGGCCCCTCTCTGGGATGTGTTAGAAAAGCCCTTGATCCCCACCCCAACACCTCCGCGAGCCCATAGGCCCACCCACCTCTGAGAATCAGGTTTGAACCAATCATAAGCAGGGGCTGCAAAAAGGGGCCAAGGGAAAGCATGGCTGGTGGGAGTCAGATTCAACCGGGGGCAAATGGAACAAATAGAATGAAAACAGCCCGCTGGCCAGAGATGGCTGCTCCACCACGGGAGCCAAAGACCTGAGCCCCGCCTGAGCCCGAGCCAGCTTCAGCAATCAGCAAACACTTCTTCAGTCACAGGGCTACACCCTCCTGCTCTGCTCTAAGCACCAACCATCACCCGTATCTTATGACGCTACTTTATGGCAGCTGACAGACAGCAACTGGCTGGCTATTAGAGGCTAAGGAGAAGAATCTAGGAAATCTCAAGGACCGTACTGGGACAGCCCTTTGACACCCAGCGTGCCAGACACCAGTACCACCGCACCAAGAACAACAGATCCCCCCCCCCCCCCCGTGAGCTCAGGGAAGCACAGATGGACAGAGGGACACGCCTGAACCACACTTAGGAACAGAGAGCAACACCCGGAATGTAGGCAGCTGAACAGGATAAGCTGTCCTGTTTCTTCTGTAATCAACTGCACCGGGTACAGAGGAAGGAGGGTCTCTAGGGTAAAAGAGACTTAAGAGACCTGGCAATCTCAGGGCCACTGTAGCAGCTCAGTGTGAAGCCCTCCGTGCAGTCTCCAGCACCAAAAACAGAGAGATAAAATATTCGACTCAAACAAACCTATGGTAGAAAAGAAAAACCTTCATAAAACAACTGAAGACCTGTAAAAACTGACCAGAGAGTTACTGAAATTAAATAATTACCCTTGGTGGTAAAATTGGCATCAAGGCTATGTTTTTTGTTTTTTTTCTTTTGTTTTGGAGGGCTGGGGCTTACACCCAGGGTCTTGTGTGTGCCAGGCAAGCACTCTACCACTGAGCTCCAGTCCGGCCCAAAGTTCTGATCCTGAAGAGTCCTTGTCTTTGAGAGAGACATACTGAAATATCCCTGGATGAAACGTATCTGGGATTTACATAAAACTAACAGGGAGCGGCTGAGTGGGGAGTTAGGTGAGAGGGGAGAGGCCGCTGACGAGGCGCACCCAGGTTTGGCTACTGTGCTTTGAACTGTCGAGCGTGCTCACACTTGGCACGCAGGCCCCTGCCAGCACGCCTAAGGCACAAACTGCAGCTGCAGGTTAACTGAAAAGCTTACAAGAACCCAACATTGACACACAGTCCGAAAGCTGAAAAGGCAGAAAATACACCGGCCGAGCCGTTTGAGCAATGACTGCAATCCTTGTTTCCTCCTTTCAAAGCCTGAGCTTCAAGTGGCTCCGGGTTAATGATTTCCCATTGAGGAGAGCTGCCCACCGTAACAAGGATGAGTAATATTTTTCTAAGCATTACTTTTTCCCTTTCTTGACGTGGACATTTTAATATGTTGTGTGCGTAAGGTACTAATTAATAAGAGATAAATATAACAGGGCGAGGAAGTGGCATTCTTTACTCCAACAGAAGAAAAAGGACGGAAACCATCACGCCAAACCGCGTGCCCATAAATGCAGCTCCATCGTGGAGTCCAGAACAGCTGCCCGGACAGCTTCACAGCAGCACACAGAAAGCTTTCTAGGGTAAGGCCTCTATCCTCAGGTCTCTCTCCAGCCTCACAGCAACACAGCACCCGAGCGTACACGCACCGCCTTCTTTCTCCCCTGCGCAGCAAACCCAGGCCCCGTGCACACCTGGCCTGTGTTCTACCCCTGAGCTACACCCCAACCCCAACACACGTCTTTAAAAATTGAAAAACAGTTTTCTTTTTCTTCCTAATTCAGAATGCACTGATGTGGCTTTACCTGGAAATCTTCTGACGCAAAAGTGGGGAGTCTGCAGGGGAGAGCAAGTATTTGAGGGCTAAGGGCCTCCCAAGCACCACGAAGATGGGATTAATCTGGCCGAGCAGAGCTGCTTGGTGGAACAAGCCTCCTTCCTGCCTCCCTCCCCACGCCCTGGGTCCCTGAGGGCCATCAAAAGAAAATGAAAATAAGCACAGCCTTCATTAACAGGGCATTCTACACATAACTGCCAAATGCGGGGCACACAGGAACATTACCAGAGGAAATTCCAGAAGGGCAGAGAGTAAAGGGCCTCCTTTCCACTCCCCGGCTCCCCGTAACTCAGAGCCACACAGGCTGGAGTCCGCCCAGGCTGAAAGAGCGCTCCTTCAGATGCCCCGAGTGGCGAGGAAGCCAGGGGGCCCAGTACACCACTGCGAGGTCTCCAACCTACCTCCAACCAGGGCTAGCGCCTGACAAGTGACAATCGCTCCTACCATGCTGGAATCGGGTTGTAAGCACGAGAACTCTTGCAGAACCAAGGGTGACTGCTTCGCCCACCTCACCCGGCCCCCAACACTCACATGTTGGTGGGGTCTTCCCGGAGGTCAGCCCGGCAGTTGTACCACTGCTGGGGGCCTGCCCTTCCCCAGGCCTTACTTATGGCTTTGGTCTGTGAAGCTGCCCTAACTCTTCTAAAGAAAAGGGCTTCATTTTATAAAAATCAGCCTACGGACTGTTCTTTCTCTCTTTTTCTTATTCATTCATTCCAGAAACATCTACTGGGTGCCTAGAACCTGCCAGACACTGCTTGAAGCAGGGTTATTACGACGGAGAAGCCAAAGGAGAATAGCTCCTGCCTTTAACAACCTCACAAGTCATCAGAAGAAGTGAAAGGAACTCAGTCACCTCACCAAGAATGCACAGTTGCCACTGTGAGGGAAGGTTCCGCGCATGGCACGCGTGAGCCCATGGGTAATGGGATACTCGGCCTGGTCAGAGCATCAGGAGAAGCTTCCCAAGGACCCAAGGACAATCTCACTGCAATCTAAGTTTCACAAAGATGGCCAGCAGGTGGGGGGCACCAAGTAAGAACACGCCAGGCAGAGGAAGTGCTGCGTGCAAAGGCTCTGTGGCACAATGCATTGAACACACAAGGAAAACCAGGGCTGGGGATATAGCTCAGTGCGCTGGGGATACAGCTCAGTGGAATAAGTGCCTGCCTAGCAAGTGCAGGGTCCTGAGTTCGATCCCCAGTACCGCAAAAAAAAAAAAAAGGAAAACCAAACAGCAGGGTGAGGGGCTGGAACGGCCAGTGACCCGAAGAGGCAGGAGAACCAGGCAGCTGCCCAGCATCGTGCTACCTGTGGGCCAGCCACGTCACACAGTTTTTCCTCTATCGTAAGAGCGACAACATGGTACCCAGAGGTCTTAGTCCAGGGATAACAAGAGGAGCATCGTGCTTGCAGAAATCATTCTGCACTTTTCATCCCAGCTACTCGGGAGGCTGAGGCAGAACATTACACAAATTCAAGGCCAGCCTGTGCAAGTTAAGGAGAGCAGAGTTCAAAATAAAAAAAAAGGCCAGGGATGCAGTTGAGCTTTCCCTGGGTTCAGGCCCATCACACACACGCACACACACACACACTCATTCTGTCTGCAGTGCAGAAAACAAGACAGAGGAGGTTAAAGACAGAAACAGGCAGAGGCCACTGAGGACAAATGCCGGGGACCAGGAAAGGCCAAGGTAGAAGCAGTGGAGATGGAAGAACAGGCAGGTTTGCAAGGGCAGAGCCAGACACCCGCAGACTGCAGAAAGGGGAGGGCAAGGAGCCCAGTCCACTCTTCAGCCCACTCTCCGACTAACTTAACTAGGCAGTTGGGGGTCTGTGGGTACTGGCACAGGACTGGGTCTCAGAAGGAGGTGAGGGGCTCGGGCTCGGCTCGGACGCTGACTTGGGCCCACTGCCGTGTTTCTGAGACATCCTCAAAGAGACACAGAGAGTACCTTCAGAGGTTGGACTTGGACACTGAGACCCGCGGGTGGCCAGCACCACGGCTGCCAGGCGCGGAGGAGTGTGGAAAGGGCGAGGTCATGGAAGGAGGGTATCGAGTGAGACAGAATCTCTCAGTTTGGCGTCACACAGCTAAAGGTGACTTTGCAAAGGAGACAGAGGAACAACCAGAGGCCAGCGGGGAGGCCGGGGGAAGGCCAGGCGCCAGTGGGAGGGCCGGAGTGTGCCTTCCCGGGGAGGACAGACCACGCCTCTGCACCCTCATTTGGGACAGGACAGGTTTATCAGTCCTCACCATCCTTGATTCTCTTGACCTGGGGTCCCGGAGTTATACAGCCAAAGCCCAGGCCGCTACACACATTTTTCTTCACTTATAAAAAACATCCACACACACACACCCTTGAGAACTGCCTACTCGTCCCAGCTGTCGAGCCAGTGCGGCACCAGACATCGAGGGTCTTGACCAGCAGAAGGTCCCCCTTCAGGCAGGACACAAAGGCTTTGTTCCTCTTTGTGAATCTCAGTTTATGGCACTGTAGCAGATTTTAAACTTTTTAAAAGAGCGATTTAGGGGAAATACATGCAGATCTGGAAAGTGAAGCCTTTAGAATAAGCCATCAGTTCCCGCCTCCTCCCTGGCCGCGCTCAGGCTGAGGGAAGGGACGGTCCTCCCACACCACGGTCTCCACTCCCAGGCCGGGCGTCCACAGCTCGCGGTTCTGCACGGCCCCCGGTAACCTCCCGACTGCACAGGGCCCCAGCCCCGTTCATCATCAGCGCCGAGGCAGGCTTGCGAGGAACAAGTCTCCTTTCACAGGTTCTTCGCACAGAAAAATGTAGGAGGCTTCCTAGAAAATTGTTTTTAAGGCTATTACCGTCTTATAAAACATCAGGATTTTTTAGAAATTATAATTTCGGATAAATGAAATATTGTGGCCCAATTAAGATTTGGACTAATGATGATAAAGCTTATAAACATGACAGACTGTCCAAACTACAATGTGAAAAGAGATGACATTATGAAATGATCCTACTATTCAAACCTTGCAAAAATACGCAGAGCAAGGGGCAAAGGTACAAAGGAGCCGAAGGAAAATGCTAGGTTGTATTTGGAGAGTAAGATTATGAAAAGCTTTACTTTTCTGATTTCTATTAACTGCATTTTTTTCATAATTTCCATATTGAAAAAATAATAATAATTTCCATATCAGTTAGATATATACAGGGAAGTGTTAGCAAGCGAAATGATATAATATGTCAAGTCTTATCTCAAATACCCGCCAAAAGCCAGGGTCAGAAGGCGAAAAGCAACTGGTACGTGCTGATCACTGATGAGACAGGGTAATGGGTAGAGGGGATATCTAGTCGTATTTATGGCTGAAGTTTTCCATAACAAAAAGCCTAAAAACCATATTTCTGTTTATGATAAATACTGCCATTTTATAGCCAATAGTATTAAGTTCAAAAATAACAACATGGGCCAGGGATATAGCTCAGCAGCACAAGCACCTGCCTGGTAAGCGCAAGGTCCCGAGTTCCATTCCTGACACAAAAAGTAAATAAATAAATAACACGCTCATTATAAAAACGATCCGAATACAGAAAGATAAAGTATTCCACACATTCCAAATTCCCTGGTCATGGTATCAACCACTTTTAACAACTCCGTAAAGTCACTGAATCTGCTAGCACAAAAACACATACAAAAACTGCAGATGTAGCCGAGCATGTGGCACACATCTGTAACCCCAGCATTAAGGAGGCTGAGGTAAGAGGACTGTTGTGAGTTTGAGGCCAGCCACGGCTCCATGGTGAGTTCAAGCCCAGCCCATGAACTACATAGTGAGGCTCTATCTCAAACATAAAACAACAAGAAGAATCACAGATGCAAGACTGAGGTCATAATAGACCAGTGGTGGAATCTATGGCACGTGTACTGCAACCAGCTGCCTGTTCTCATCAAAAGGTTCGCCATCACTGTCCTAGCCCCAAATGCTTCACCCTTTAATTTTTCACTACAACTGGGGGAGGGGGTACTGGAGACTGAACCAAGGGCGTTTGCACTGAGCTACATTCACAAACCTTTTTTTTATTTTTTATTTTAAGACAGTTCTCTCTAAATCACTAAGTAGCCTAGACTAGGCTCTAACTCTGTCCTTCTGCCTCAGCTTCCCAGAGTGCTGAGATTGCAGGTGTGGGTTACCACACTCAGCTTCTATAAATCCTTTAAAATACACAAAGAAGCAAAGAAGCACTGGGGAGGGTTTGGGGGACCGAGGCATATTCAGGGTGAACTTAACTTAACACATCTCCACCCAAGAAAATGAACTCAGGTAATGTACGAGGCCGTGCCTACTAATTAACTAAGAGAGGCAAGCAGGGGAGGAGAGAAGAGGGGGACGGAGGAGGGGAGGGAAGGGAGAGGAGGACGGACACAGACAGCACGTTCTGAGAAACGTGTGCCGTGCTGCCTTCGCGTATGGAATAAACAGCAACTCCCAGGCAAGGCCTCGCACATCAGTGAAAACCCCTCCTCTCCCCAGCAGTGGCACTGACTTCTGTCGCTGTGGTTCTTAGTCTGGCCCAAGGCCCCTTCCCCTCTGCATATTCCGCTCTCCTTCTACGCCGAAAACTATTCCAATTCCTGGTAGACGGAAAAGAAAAAACTCCACGCACCAGCGGATGCTGACATCTAATCTGTACTGTCCCTGCAGCCCCACCCCTGGGAGAACCCAGGGAGGCTGAGGCTGCAGGGCTGGAGGGAGCCGCTCTCGGGGCTGGGAGCCCCCGGGAGCAAGCAGAGGCCCAGATGCCAGAGGAAGCGCTCTGGTGCTCTTCTTGTGCAGGAGACGGACAGGGCACAAACGCAGGTAACAGTCTCATTTTGCTGGTGCTGCCTTTTCAGGCCTGTCATACCTGTCACTTTCGTGCCTGGACGCGATGCAGCTGAGAAGAAAGGCCCTCTAGGAGATGGCCCAGTGTCATGGGATGAATGAGATGAATTATTGAAATTTCCCTCTATTTTACTTTGTCATGTGGGTGCTAACACACATTAATTACATGTGAGGCTCATACCTGCCCTCTCCTGGCCTTGTTTTCTTGATACTATAGGTTGACCTCAAGGCCTTTGGACTGAGCTACATCCCAGCTCTTTCATAATTTTGAAATGAGGTCTCACTAAGTTGCTAAGTTGCCTAGATTGGGCTTGAAATTGAGATCCTCCTGCCTTAGCCCCCCAGAGTGCTGAATTACAGGCCTGTGCTATCACACTATCTTTGGCCACAACCTTGGCTGGTCCCACGCTCACACTCAGGTCCTTCCAGCTTCAAAGCTTCCCAGATGCTTTCCGAAGCCTGGCACACTTTCCTCTTGTTACAATTCCCTCACACCCTTTCCAGTGTCTAGGTGTCACTTCCTCGGGGAAGACTTCCCTGATACACACAGGTCTCTTCCCCCAGCCGAAGTCCTGACAACGCAGCCCCAGAACAGCCTATACTTTCCTCCCTCACATCTGTGCAAGCAGAGTCACTTTACCATTCACCTGTGTGTTTCCTTACTGGATGCTGAACCCCAGGAGGATGGCGATGCCTCTACCTCACTCCGGGCTTCAGCTAGGGCAGCGCTGGAAGACCGTGACACCCTGCAGGCGTGGCCTCGGGGCGGGGGGGGGGGGAGCCTCACGATCCTAAGAAAATGCCCTGTACAGGGGAAGAGTTCCTGTCCCAAAAAACCTCACCCACCACTGAGAATGCCCTAAATCGGGAAAGGGGAACAGGAAAGAAGGAAGAAGCCCTTGACCACCTGCTGGGGGCTACAGCAAGAAAGGCCACCACGATACTGAAGAAAAAGAAAGGCGACGGGGGCTCCTGTGCTGAATTGGGGGATCACCCTGTCAGGTCCCCAGCTCCAGAGCTGCCGCCCTCACAGGACACTGTGGGCGGTGACAGCCAAGCTGCTCAGGTCCCTCGAGGGGACTCCTGACAGAAGGCTTTTCTTCTCTCCTCCTGGCACAGAGGGCGGGTTTGTTTGCACGCTTGCTGCAGGGCCCGGGTGTTTACTTTTCCAGACTCCTGGCTAAAAGGACCTTTCTTTGCAGCAGCTCTTGGTTGACATCAAACCACGAAATGGGTTGCGGGTCCGGGGAGGGAATTCCGGGAGTCTCTGGCCTTGGCCTGTCTGCCTGAGGTGAAGATGATGAGCAGAAACACACAAGAGCTCTTCAGAGACCAGGAAGGGCGACCGACATCCCAGAGCCTGGTATGTGCTGCCACCAGAGCAGTCAGTGAGGCCACTGTAACCGGGGAGGTCAAGGACCAGGGCTTGAGTAAGGGGCCTGGCAGGCACCCACGTTACATGTGCGCCACTCCCTGTGCCAGAGCTGAGCCCAGCCCTGGTCACCAAGGCTCGCTCACAAGAGAAGGCCGGGTGAGATGACGCACATCTGTAATCCCTGCAGTAAGGAGGCTGAGGCAGGAGAACTGCTGTGAGCTCAAGTCCAGCCTGAACTGCCTACTGAGACTCATCTTAAAAAGGTACAAAAAAAAAAAAGGAGTGGGAAGAGTAGGAGGAGGAAAAGAAGTACGACTGATATGACTGAGACTGGAGGTACAGCTCAGTGGTTTCACAGGCACAAGGCCCTGGGGCCGGCGCACATACCACCAAAAAACAACAAAACCCAGTGCAATCAAGGCGGGCTTCTTTGAGACGGCAAGTGCGTGGCCTGAGGGTGAGGACGCAAGAGAAAAACTGCCTCAGAAGGAGGCAGAGCCATAGACAGGCTCTGCAGCAAGTGGGCTGCACGGGCCCAGCAAGGGGACCTGTGGACGCAGGAGAGGCACGGTAACAGAGAGGTGCCAGGACAAGCAGGCAGGGCTGTGAGGCCAGGGGGGAAGGCTGGGCAGTGGGAGGTGGCAAATCACCAAGGAGCAACCTGACTGGGTTTTCCATTTGAATGATTTGGGTTGCTGCACTCCAGACTGGACTTCAGGGAGACAAAGAAGA
The DNA here is from genome assembly GCA_004027595.1 of Dinomys branickii. Classification (NCBI taxonomy): domain Eukaryota; kingdom Metazoa; phylum Chordata; class Mammalia; order Rodentia; family Dinomyidae; genus Dinomys; species Dinomys branickii. The sequence goes on from PVLD010004446.1 coordinate 12,184, forward strand.
TGCAGGGGCCCAGTAAGAGGTCTAAGTCATACACTGGAGAAGAGATAATGGCTTGGGTGGTGGTGACGGCCGCAGAGTGAGACAACCTAGTCTGGGATGTACCTCCAGGTAATGTGCACAGGAATTGCTGGTGTGCTGGCTGGGGGAGAATGTGACAGCAAGAAGGACACCAGCCAGACGTGGGGCGCACGTCTATAATCCCAGCACTCAGGAGGCTGAGCCAGGAGGATCACCCAGTGAGTTCGAGACCAGAAGAGGCTACATAGTGAGCTCAAGGCCAGCCTGAACTATATAGCCAGACCCTGTCTCCACAAAAGCGACACAAAGGAACTCAGCCTGGGCGATACAGATTGCCCTTCTTCAGATGGGGGAACCTGAGGGGAAGGCTGCTGCTCCAGCTCTCACATGTTCGCTTCCCTTGAGGGCGTTTTCACACACCCTCCTGGGTGGCCGGGGAAGGCACCCAGGTCATGAGCCACAGGTACACAGACCAAAGTGAAAGCCACACGGCAGGATGCACTCATGGAAGAAGGGGTGCGGGGGAACAGGGCCCCAGGACCGCACCCACCTGCAGCTCCCCAAAAGGGCTGGCCAGAAGGAAACTGAGCAAAGGCCCTGAGGGGGAGTGACCAGAGGACGGGCAGACGGACAGACGGACAGCCAGTCCCGGCCGGTGTCCTGAAGACCAAATGAAAAGAAAGTATGTCGGGGGGGGGGGGAGCCAATGGGTCAGAGCCGTCTAGGAGACGAGTGAACAGGCTTAGCCGGGCCCTGGGTCAGCCACGAGGGGGTCACATTCCTTTTTTTTGAGACAGGGTCTTGCCATGTAGTTCAGGCTGCCCTTGAACTATCTACCTGCACCAGCCTCCTGAGTGCAGCGATTACAGATGTCTGGCACCATACCTGGCTACAGGAGTTCACTTCTGACCTTGGCACAACCAATCACAATAAAGCAGTGACCAAGAAGGAGCCGCCTCATGCAGTCATGCAATCTAAACAAATGTGGGCAGGGCATATAGCTCAGTGGCATAGTGCCGCCTGGTTAAGTATAAAGTCATGCGTTTGATTCCCAGTACCAAAAAAAGCCGGGTGTGCTGGTGCATGCCTGTAATCCTATGACTCAGTAGGCTGAGGCAGGAAGATTGCCACAAGTTTGAGGCCAGTGTGGGGTACATAGTGAGTTCAGGGACAGCCTCAACTGCATAGGAGACTCTGTCTCAAAAAAACAAGAAACAATAAAGAAATGCAAAATAAATAACAAAAAAGATTGATTTCACCTAACAGATTGGCAGAAGCCTCTTTGGCTAAACACTCCACAACACCCAAGAACACTGAAGTCACAGGCCCAGGCAGCAGGCACCCCACACACGCACAGCACACCTGTGCTTTGACTTGGCACTGTACACCTAGGAATTTACCCTAAGAAGGAACAGAAACAGGACTACAGCGGTACCCTTACAAGAATTTAACAAAAAGGATCATTTAGTTTAAAGAGTAGAAATGGCCATGGTTAAACTGCGGTTGTATTCACAAACAAAACTAAAACCAAAGCCATTGTTACTGCAGCAATTAAAACTGATCTAGTTTCACTGACATGGGAAAAACTGGGTGGGGAAAAAGCAAGTTACAAAGCAGTATGTATAATGTGTTTCCGTTGGTGGGGGGGCATACAGATACATTCAGAGCACACAATTGTATGTGGAATAACCCTTACAGGATCTGTACAAAACAGTAACAAGAATAAGTCTGCATAATAGAACTGCTAGTGACTACAACCTTTTTTTTGGTGGTAGTGGCACTGTGGTGGTACTAGGGCTTGAATCGGGGCCTTTAACTGATCTACATCCCCAGACTTTTTTTTTGGACACAGGCTTGCTGAACTGCTCAGGCTGGTCACAAACTTGTAATCCTCCTGCCTCAGCCTACCAGAGTATGTGATTACAGCTGTGCACCGTGCTTCCTGGCCAACCTTCCCTCCTTCACTGGAAGGCAGCTGAAGAAGAGGTTTGGTTGAGTCTCTTGGAGCTGGAGGCCCAGGTCACACCCCGACTCTGACTACTGCACTGCCTGGCCTTGGGCAGCCCCGTTCCCCAACTACAGGGACAGCAGTACAGTCTCAGAGTCTGAGGACATTCAATGGGCGTGTGCACAGCTGCTCCCTAGTTTATGATGCCTGAGCTGGGGACCCGCCCACTGCACCATGGCGCGAGAAGACAGGCGTTCTGTGGTCCCTGTATTTCGAATACTGGTTTCCACATTTGGATCTCTTCCTAGGGAAGGAATATGCGGTCCATTCTCTCTCAAGGCCTTGGATGGGGAGCTGAGGCCAGAGCCCAGATCCTGCTATTGAGCTGTGAAGTCAGACCTCCCTGGGCTGTGCAGCAGGCGGGGCAACTGGGGGTGAAGCACCTCTTCACCCTGGACGCTCACTTCTGCAGGGTTCATCACAGCACAGCCCCAGTCAGGAGTGCTTCTGATGGACAGAGGAAATTCAGAACAATGTCTGCTAAGTACCGTGCCCTCAGACTATTTGTTTTTTTTTTTAAGGCATGAAATAATAACAATCAGTTATCAATAACAATTTGTGTCTTTCTGGGTTTGGTTTTGTTTTGTTTTGTTTTTTTGAGGAAGGGTCTGGCTACCTAGTTCAGGCTGGCCTTGAACTCATTATGTAGGCCAGGCTGGGGCTGGGGACATAGCTCAGTGGAATAAGCGCCTGCCTAGCAAGCGCAGGGTCCAGAGTTCGATCCCCAGTACCGCCAAAAAAAAAAAAAAAAGGCCAGGCTGGCCTTGAACTCACAGCGATCCTCCTGCCTCAACCTCCTGAGTGCTGGGATTGTATGTGTGCACCACCACACCCAGCTCACTTTTTTACTTTTAAGTGTAGTAAAATACACATGGCATAAAATTTTAAATTGCTTTATGATCAGAAAAATATCACTAGCTAGGAATGGTGATACACACCTGTAGTACCAACTATACGTGCAGCAAGAGCAAGTTTGAGTCCAGCCCAGGGAACTTAGCAAAAGCAAAAGATCCTGTTCCAAACTAATTTTTAAGGGGTAGGGATGTAGCTCATTCATAAAGTATTCCTGGGTTCAATCCCCACTACCACAAAATAATAATAATAATTTTCAGGGCCAGGAATACAGGTCAGCTGCACAAGCACCTGCCTGGCAAGTGCAAGGTCCTGAGTTCAATTCCCTGTACCAAAAAAAAAAAAAAATAATAATAATAATAATAATAATAATAATAATAACAACTTTCAATTTCAGGAACAAGCAAAGAACTCTCTGAAGCTAGAATTACTGCAACCATTCCTGAGTCTGCAACCCTGGGACATTGTGCCTTGCTGGGTTCCTGGCTTCCTGGCTTCCCAGCCCTGCAGGGCTGCGGCTACCCCCTCCCAGGCCTCTGCCAGCACTGCCACGCACCACCTTTCACCTCTGTCCCTTGGCTGCCTCCTCATCAGCAAAAGTTTTTAAATTTGAATTTTAAATTCTTTTTTTGGGAACAAGAGTTTTTAACATGTTTTTCTCTGTCGTCCCCCAGAATCAAGTTCCAAGATCTAGCAGTTTTACTTCTGTTTCAGCTGAAAGGTGGAAACCAGCATGGGTAGTCTTCAAGCCCAGGCCCCGACCAGCCGGTCTGCTTTTGGGAGACTAGTGAACTACAAAATAAAAAGGGCTGGAGATGTAGTGTTCTCCTGAGTTCAAGCCTCAGTGCTGAGAGAAAAAATGGCAATAATAAACTGCAATAAATTATGGCCCACCCACCAAATAAAATCTGCAGGAGCAGTACTGTACGCCTGTGTGCGTGCGGGGGGCCGGGGAAGGCGGTTCCTTGCAGTATTGCACTAATCGGTAAGGGCATGCGACGATGAAATTAGAGAAAAAATTGTCCCCATCACGGGAAAATCATGTTTAGATACAAAACCCAGCAAGTGGAAGTGTGAGGAGAGCACAGTCCCAAGGCATCTCCACACACTACTTTTTGTTTCTTTGTTTATTTTGTCTGGGCCGGGGGCACAGCTCAGTGGCATAAGTGCCTACCTGGCAAGTGCAAGGTCCTCAGTTCAATTCCTGGTACCAAAAAAAAAAAAAATTGAATGTGTTTGTCTGCTTTTGTGAGACAGGGTCTCACTGTGGAGCTTAGGCTGGCCTTGAACTCACTATGTATCCCAGGCCAGCCTCAAGAGCACTGCAATCCTCCTGCCTCAGCCTCACAAGCGTTGGGATTACAGGTGTGTGCTACCATACCCTGCAGTCCCAGCACTGGGGAAGCCAATGCAGGAGGATCACTGTAAGTTTAAGGCCAACTTGGCTACACAGGGAGATCCTGTCTTATAAAACAAATAAAAAATGGTGAAGCCTACTAAATTCATATGTGACAATATACAACGAAAGCCTTAAAACCAGATTTTGATACATGCAAAGACATGGATGAGCCTCATGGGTACAGGATGAGAAGCCACACATACGCAAACATACTGTATCATACCACTAGGGAGAGAGGGCAGAGCAGGGGGCTTTCTGGAGCAGGGGCATCGGCTGCAAGAGACATGGGGGAACCTTTTGAAGATGCTAGAAATGATATATATTTGTGTTCGTTTGCTTGTTGTTTTGTTTTGTCTGTTTTTCTGAGACAGGGTCTCACTGTGCAGCCCAGGCTGAACTCACAACATTGCTCCTGCCTTAGCCTCCTGAGTGCTGGGATTACAGGCGTATGGCACCGTACCCAGCGGAAATGTTCTATATCTTGACCCAAGTGGGGATTATACAGACACGAACATGCAAACATATGTACACATTCACTGAGCTGCCACATTTAAAATTTGTCCACTTCACTTCAAAAGAAAAAAATTTGAAAGCAAGGCATGGTGGCGCACACCTGTAATCCCAGCACTGGGGAGGCTGAGACAGGAGGGTCATGACAAGTTCTAGGCCAGCCTGGGCTACATACTGAGTTCAAGCCCAGTCTAAATTACAAAAGTGAAACCCTATCTTAAAAACAAAACAAACCTACAATACAATTTGAATTGGAGGAGGGAGTCTAAAACAAGTCCAAAGCGAGACCATTTTCATTATTTAAAACAGAATGAAAATAAATTCATTGTACTTTCAACTTGACAAGCTACAGAGGAATGAGGAAATAAATAAGTAAATGCAAACAGATCCAGGGCAACTAGTAGAAAAAAACCTAAAAAGTTAAAACAAATTAACATAAAAAAATATGACATAACTGAGAAACCCGGTAAACTGTTCTGTGGGAAGTAAGTTAAAATCCAGAGGGTTGAAGGACGCTGCTTAACATACTCTGAGGAAAAAACAAAATCCACACAAATACTAAACATTTTAAGGGAAAATTTACACATATTTGAAAAAATGAGGGTATTTAAAATTCTTACAGTAATATATGTGAAAATCTCATGAAGTGACTTCTCAGGAAAAAATGAAATAACAAAACTCACTCAAGATAAATGAGCAAAGTTAAACAAAGCAATAATTATAAGGAAAAAACTAAAAAAGCGATCAAAGATCATTTCAAAGGAAGACACCAGACCTCACCGGTTTAAAAGCTGAGCTCTCCCTGCACCCCCGGGACAAGTCATCCCATGTTACAGAGCGCGCCGGGAATCAGCAAACACCTCAGCGCACTTCACGAAATTAGCTTAGTTTACATCCCAAAGCTGACAAAAATAGAGCAAAACTACAGCCAAATCTCCGACGAATACAGATCAAAAACTCTCAGACTAAGTACTGAAATTATTCCAACAGAAATTTCAAGAAAATTTTGGGACAGGGTCTTACTATATAGTGCAAGCTGGCCTCACACTCACAGCAATCCTCCTGCCTCAGCCTCCTAAATGCTAGGATTATAGGTGTGACACCATGCCCTGCTCAAGCAATGATTTACCTTTAGCAGTGATGTATATTCTAGAAATTCTACGACTTTATTATTGGGAAATTAACAAATTAAAAAAGAAAAATCATAGAATTATCCTACGAGCTGCCTTTACACAGTTCTAAGCAATTCTAAGACAGCTAATAAAAATTCAACACCCTTCTTGATTAAACACACAACAATAACACCTAGTAGAGTAAAAAGACAGGTTTCTCACACACCCAACCTTCTACCTAAAGACAGTGAGTAAAGGCACTGCTACGTCTTCACCAAAACAGAGAGTCGCAAGCAAAGCAATCAACAATAAAAAGAACTGTCTCCTCGGACCAGCAAAACCAGTCTCAGAACACATATAAATGTCTACCGAGAAAGCCCCCAAATTACCGAAACCCATATTAATACCATAGGTTGATTATCAAAGAAAATGGAAACACAAATAGCCATCTACCAACAACAAGGAATTAGATTAACAGAGAAAGAGCCCATTAAAAATAACATCAATACTTTTAAAAAATTAAAACAAGAGTCCAAGACTAGGGGGCCGCTCAGTGGTGGAGTATTCGCCTACCATGGGCCAGGTCCTGGGTTCAATCTCAGTGATGAGGAAAAAAAAGACGATCTAAAGATCAAAGGGATCTGAAGACCGCGAGACATTCCATGTTCCTGAGAAAGTTTCGGTGCGGAAATTCAATGCATTAATTTTACGTATGACAGGATTCAATAAAATCTCAAGGATGGGAAAGGATAGGTGGAGGAACGGGGTAGAAATTTCAAAACTAATAAAAATATGAGATATCATGGATGTAAAGAAGAGGCCAAAAGATTTTAACAAAAGAGACATCTGAACTGCCAAATACTCGAACTCTACGTCCAAACAGGTAACATGCGTTGACTAAAGAGACGGTGAAACCGGGCGCCCCTTCACCTCCAGCTATGCGCGTCTATGCGTGCGTGCGTCTGTGCGTGCGTGTGCATGCGTCTATACGTGTCTATGCGTCCGAGCGCATCTATGCGTGCGTGTGCACCTGTGCGTGCGTCCGTCTATGCGTCCGTGCGTGCGTCCATGCGTGCGTGCGTGCGTCCATGCGTGCTGAACATGGTGCCCGAGTCACAGGTGACAAGGCGGATTACTCGACAAGCAGTGATAAAGCCAAAGGTTTTGTTTTTTGGGTTTTTTGTTTTAGGGTTTTTTTTTTTTTTTTTTTTTTTTCTCTTTGAGACAGGGCCTGGCTAAACAGTTCAGACTGGCCTTGAATTCCTAAGGATCCTCCTGCCTGAGCCTCCCAAATGCTGGGATTACTGGTGTGCTCCACCATGCCCAGTTTAAGCCCAAGTTAATTATTAAGGAAGAAATTAAATCTCTAATCACACGGTACAAAAAATTAATTTGGTCGAAGAATTAAATGTGAAAAATAGCCGGGCATGGTGGCACACACCTGTAATCCCAGCACTCAGAAGGCTGAGGCAGGAGGATCATTGTGAGTTCGAGACCAGCCTGGGCTACAAAGTGAGCTCAAGGCCAGCCTGACTTGCATAGTGAGACCCTGTCTCAAAAAGACAAAACAAAACAAAAAAAAAGTGAAAAATAAAATTATAAAGAACAAGGGAAAAAATGAAAGTGACTACATACCTGATTTCGGAATGGAATATTTTCCAAAGCATAAAAGACAAGGTTGAAAATATAAATTGACCTACAAAAAGTTTCAAACATTTCCTCGCACAAAAGAAAAAAAAAACCTAAAAATTAATCACTGATCTTTCCTATTATTTAAATATAGGATGACCAAAAATTGTGTATTTTTTCATTAATTTTTGTAAGAGAATAGAACTATAAACATGACCATTTTATCAAATTTATTCAAGCCAGGCATGGTGGCACATGCCTATAATCCCAGCTCTGAGAAGTCTGAGGCAGGAGGATCAGTATGAATTTGAAGCCAACCGGGCTACACAGTGAGTTCAAGGCCAGCCTAGAATACATAGCAAGACCCCGGCTCAATTTTTTTAAAAAATAGGTTAATTCATTTTGTGATGAAATAGCTATTAAAAAAAATAGTAGCAGTGCCTCAAAAACCGAAAAATTAGAACCCCTGTGTGGTGGCGCACGCCTGTAATCCCAGCAGTGGGAGGACTAAAGCAGGAGGATTGCTGTGAGTTTGAGGCCAGCCTGGGCTACGTAATGTATTCAAGGCCAGGCTGATCCGCATAGCAAGACCCTGTGTCAAAAAAAAAAAAAAAAAAAAAAATTAAGGCTGGGGATGTAGCTCCATTTCAGCACTTTAATCAGTCAATCAATAAACAAATACACACTGCTCCAGCAGCCTACTTCTGAGTAGCCGAAAGAACTGAAAGCAGGGTCTCAAAGGGACGTTTGCACCGACGTTTATGACATTATTCGTAACAGTCAAAAGGCAGAAGTTATACGAGTGTCCATGGAAGATGGGCCACCAAAACGTGGGCCGCCCTTCAGCGGAGGCTCGGTCTGCCTTTGGGAGTAAGGACATCCCGGCACACAATGCGCCATGAATAAGCATTGAGCACAGTGTGCTGGGTAAAAGAAGCCAGCCACGAAAGAGCGAACCCTGCGTCTGCTCACATGCAGCACACAGAGTACAAACTGACAGAGACAGAAGTGGGAAGGTGGTTTCATGCCCTGGGAGGAGAGGCGAAGACAGACTAGTTGTTCAATGGGGACAAATTTTATAAGATGAAAAAAACTCTGGGGAAGGGGGGGGGTCGCTGCACAAGGTAAAAATTCTTAATGCCAGTAAGCCAAAGACGAAAATGGTTAAGGCGGGTGATTTCATGTTACGTATATTTTATCAAATTAATAATAAAGATATATTGAGATAGTTTAAAGAGAAAGAGACGTTACAATAAATTTTTTTTTTTTTTTTTTTTTGCGGTACTGGGGATCGAACTCAGGACCCTGCGCTTGCTAGGCAAGCGCTTATTCCACTGAGCTATATCCCCAGCCCATAAAGACGTTACAAAATAGTATGTCCATGTGCGATTTCAATTTTGTTTTGTTTCACTGTGTCATAAACACCATAATGTTCAGCATTTGTAAATAGTTCAGTTCACAAACAGAAGCTTTCAGCAAAATTTTGCTTCCTTTTTGCAGCTCAGTATCAGGTGACAAACAAAACCTCAGCTACTTTCCCGCACAATCACAAGCTTGGCCATCTTTCCTAGATTCGTTAAACAAATTAAGTTCACAAACGGAGGTACCACTGTATTAATGTGTCTGTACAAAAGAAAAAAAGCTCAAAAGGATATGCACATTAAAAATGTTAGCAATAACTGTATCTATGCGCTAGGTTGAAAAGTGAATCTTATTTTTTTGAGTTTGTGCTTTTCTATAACTTCCCATTTTTCTAGTTACTTTCTGTTTTTTTGAGACAGGGTCCTGCTATGTTGTTCAGGCTGCACTTGAACTTGCAGCAATCCTCCTGCCTCAGCCTCCCAAGTGTTGGGACGGCAGGCGTGCACCACTATGCTCGGTTTTCTACAATTAGTTTTGTTTGTTTTAGTTTACTTGAAACAGGGTCTCGCTGTGTAGTCCAGGCTGGCCTTAAACTCACTATGAAACTTAGACTGGTCTCAAACTTGCAGTGATCTTCCTGCCCCAGCCTCCTGAGTGCTGGAACTACAGGCGTTCGCCACCACACCCAGCCACAATTACTTTTATAATGACATCAAGTAGGTTGGGGCTGAGGACGGAGCTGTGCGGCAGAACCCTTGGCTGGTGTGAGGCCTGCGTCTGAGCCAGCACCACACATAAAAGTGAAATACCTGTGTTGATGGACAAACGCTAGAAGAAAAGGCCATTCGGGTCGGTTGCGTGCTAATGTGTCAATGTCCACAAACGTATGTCTGCGCCCGTTGGGAACAGAACCTTCGGGGCAGCCCCCTGAGAGCCCCCTCCCGAGGAGAGCGGCTTTCTTCCCCCCTAATGAATATTTTCTGCTCTTTAAATAACTTCTGATAATCGAAGCACAAAAACCAGGCCAGGGCTTGGGCACATAAAGGCCAGCGGAGAAGTACTGCGCAGATGGGGGTCCCTGCAGAGCCAACAGGTGCCCCGGGCCCGGACGGCCCACAGAGAGCGGCGGGGCAGCGCCCAGCCTCTCTCGGGTGGCTGCGCAGAAAGCGGGGATCCAGAAAGGGGAGCCCGGCGAGGGACGCGGGTGCCCACCCCGCGTGCGCCCCGGCCCCGCGCCGGGAACTCTGCGGACGCTCTGGAGGAGGCCGTCCGCGGCAGGGCCGGTGCCCGGACGTGCGCACAGGCCGCCTCGCAGGCGTCTGCCCGCCGGGCTGCATGCCGGCGCGTCCTCCGGGTCACAAGGAGCAGAGAGGCGAAGGGCTGCGCTGCCCGGTCCGTGTGGGCTGCACCGTGGCAGCCCCGCGGCCCGCCCGCGCTGTACGTACTTTTGCCCCCATTGTTCTTCAGGACGCTCGAGAGGCTGACGGAGGCCGTGCCTAGCAGCTCGTTCCGCAGCGTGTGGCAGCTCCAGACCTTCAGATCTAGGTGACTCTGGGCCGTGACGTTCCTGGAAAACAAGCACCTGATTCATCACATCCCGCACGCACGTCCCCCAGGAGCAGAACCGCTGACGGCTGGGGACGGCCCGCTCCCGACCACGCCGGCCCGCAGCCCCGGGAACAATGAGCTCTGTGAGCTCAGCGCGCACAGGCCGGGACCGGGCAGGGCAGCTCCCTCCACGGACACGGACTCGCGGCCGGCCGCGGCCCACACCTGCCGCCCTCGCTTACAGGACGATGATTTCGTTCCACAGCAGCTCCGAGCTCCCGAGGCGCTTGCCCGTCTTCTTGGTCTCGCTGGGGAGCCCGTCCACCGCCACCTCCACGTAGGAGTTGATGCGGGGCTGCCGGCTGTGCACCTTGGGCTTTGCTGACACCACTGGGCCGGGAGGGAGAGAAAGGGGGGGGGGGGATGAGGCAAGGGCTCCCAGGTGCCCCCTGTGGCAGGTGTTCTGGCTCTTTTGGGTTTGTTTTTCGTTTGTGTTTTATCTAGATTCCAACAAAAAACACTTTTAAAGAAATATATATTTTCCAAAATGAAGGATAACAGGAAAAAAATCTTTCCTAACATGAAACCATAATTATCATTATGGCATGGCAGCACAGACCTGCGATCCTAGTTATTTGGGAGGCTGAGACAGGAGGCTTACCACAAGTTCAAGCCAGTCTGGCCACATAGTGGTTGAAGACCAGCCTCACCTGCACAGTGAGGCTCTGTCTCACAAAACTATCATTATGGGGTAACTATTGTTAATTATCATTACCAATTTATTGCTGGCAAATCTTCTAGACCTTTATATTTTATTTCTCCAATTCTTTAAAAATTATCCTCCCAAAATCTTTTCTCTCTTTTTTTGGTTCCAGGGCTGGAGGTACAGCTCAGTGGGGTAAGTGCTTGCCGCTAAGCACTAAGGCCCTGAGTTCGATCCCCGGTCCCGGAAAAAAAAAAAAAAAAAAGGAACGGATGTTTCTTTTTTTGGTTCCAGAAATTGCACTCAGGACCTTACACTTGCCAAGCGAAACTCCTTTCGTTTTTGTTTCGTTTTGTTTTCTAATGCTAAGAATCAAACCCAGGATCTCTCACATGCTAGACAAGTCCTCTTCCCTTCCCACAAAACCGATTTTTAATGGCCATGATGTAGGCCTCCTATAAGGTGGTTTAACTATTCTTCACTGTCGAAAAGATTATTTGCAACTTTTTCGTTCTGGGAAAATTATCACAAACATACACATTTGCATGCGTTACCGAGTAGTCTCCTAAAGGATATGAAGAATGTTTTTAAGGTCTCCGAACTGTGCGACCTCTTTCCACAAGGAGCAGAAGCACAGCGCGTCCCACCGGTGCTACGGGAGTGTTTCCATCCCTCCTAACACCGGGGGGCCGAGTTCTGTGTTCTTTCACTCTGTGCAGGGCACACGGACTTTCCAAGTGGCTTAAAGAGCACCGCTAACAGTGAGCGGGCTGTGTGACAGGCGTTGCGCTAGGCACGCGTCCGCCGAGGCTCATCTCCTGCCCTGCTCTTCTTCGCTTACCCGCCGGGCTGAGGGCCTTCGCCTGGCCCGCCCGCCCGCGTCCGCATCCCCTTGTGTTCATGGCCCTGTGGGCCGCACCTCTCGAGTCCCCCTGGCCAGCTAAGTGCCACGGCCGAGGACACCAGTCTCGGGCCGAGGACACCCACGTGACCCGGGCTGGGGACGGCAGGTCCCCACAAAGAAGCCCACGCAGACGTCCTCCATCCTGCGCCCCACATCAGAGGGTCGCCCGCGACGGCAAGACTGTCCCACCCGAGCGCCCCTCCGCTGAGAGCGAGCAAATCTCCTCCCAGACGCCTCTGACGGGTGACAGCGGGCCCACAGCTTGGCAAAGGTCAGCTCCGCTTCCGGATTGTTTCTAGCGGTAACTCTTTCCCAGAACCAAAAGGTACAGTGAGGAAGAAGCTCAAAAAAGGAAAAGAGAAGAGAAGAGAAGGGGAGGGGAGGGGAGGGGAGAAAAGAAGGAAAGAAAAGAAAGAAAAGAAAAAAGATAAGATGGGTTCCGAAGCCACAGAGTTGACACAGGAACACAGGTCTGCCGCACCTAGACCTGAGCCAGGGCAGACGGCAGCGCTTCAGAGACCGAGGTTGACTGACGCCGCCTGGTGCTCAGAGTGAAGCTCTGCGCCTTTAACTCAAAAACGGGGACTCCACAGGGGCGCTCCTGATTTTGAGCTTGACAACCTCTTTAAAATCAAGTTCCGGGCGGCCCGCTCGGACCCCTCCTGTCTCTCTCGGACAGAAACGTTCACCAATGACTACATGATGTTCTTAAATAAATATATAATAATAAAATAAAATCAACAAGTGCAAACCCTTTATTTTAGCCCAGCATTGAGGCCAACTCCAGGCTGAGGCAGGAAGCCTACTACAAGCTCTAGGCCAGCCTGGTCTACGCAGAGTCCAAGGCCAACTGGAACTACACACACATAGCAAGACCCTCTCTTAAAAAACAAAGAAAGAAATTTTTTTCACAATTGTGGCAAGGTTTAGGGAGGTATAACTTACCCAAAATCACAGCTAGTAGGGCGGGCTGGCACTAGAACCAAGCCCCCCAGCTCCCAGGCAAACTGTCAGCCCTCTCCACCACGGGCGACCCAGCTATGGGTCTATTTATGTATTCTCTTCCTCTTTCCTTCTTTCTTTCTTTCGTCCTCCAGCTTTTCCCCATGCTCTTTTTACGTTTTAAGATATTTACATAATTTCAGACTTGTACAAAACATGCAAGAATAATACAAAAAATTCCTCCTCTACAGTACTCATTACTGTGTCACTCGATATTCATTTTGTATTATATTCGCTAGGCAAATGTTCTACCACTGAGCTACACCCCTAGCCCAGAAAACAATCTTTTAGAATCAAACTGCTAAAGATAACAGCAGTAGGATGGTGGTAGAGGCCTTGTCTACCGCAGGTCAAACCCTGGGTTCCATTCCCAGCAGGCAAAAATAAAATTAGAGTCTGACAATACCCTGATCTGATCTAAGCAGGGCAACGGGCAGTGTCATACATGGCTATAAAAGTATTTGCTCCAGCCTGGCATGGTGGCGCACGCCTTTAATCCCAGCACTTGGGAGGCTGAGGCAGGAGGCTCACCACAAGTTCCAGGCCAACCAGGCTTACATAGTGAGTTCAAGGCCAGCCTGAACTACACAGCAAGACCCTGTCTCAAAAAACCAAAAAAGAAAGGAACAGAGAAAAGTATTTCTGCCAAGGAAGCAGGCTGGCCGCAAAGTCACACAAGCGCTTCCCTTTTGGTGTCCCCCAAAACTCACATGCTACAGGGTCACCACCGGCCGAGGGGCTCCGGGAGAAGAAAGCGGACAGAGAGGGCTCCGACTCCCTCCCATGGACTAATCTACTGCAGATCAAGAGTGACGGCACTACTGGATGGGGACGGGCGCAGGCCGCGGGCCTTGGTAAGGGCTGCGCCGCGGACCATGGAGCGGTGACCTGGGATCACTCTGGCCCCAGCCCCTTCTCCTCTAGCTCACTCCCTCTTCATCTACGCTGGGCGCCGAGCAGCTTCCCTCCAGTGTTCCTGCCTCCACCACGACGTTGCTGCGCCACCGCGGGGCTAACAGCAAAGCGGCCAGCCGGCCGTGGGCGGGCCCCTCAGCCACACACCCCAACCAACTTCCCTCCTCTACGTTGTTCTTCTCACGTTTGGTCACAGCCACAAAAAGCTGATTAAACCAAGTACGTCTAGTAAGGGACACAAAAGAAGCTGAGGACCCGGCTTCCCCCGGGTTGGACCCTGAAGGGCTGCGTCCTCGGACAGAGGAGGAAAGCATGGACACGCTGCACACGGGCCAGGGACACAGCTCAGCCGCATAAGCGCTGCCCGGTGAGCCCGAGGTCATGAGTTTGATTCCCGATAGCCCCCCCAAAATGAATGTATTAAATAAATGAGTAACACAGGCTGGGGCCGTGGCTCAGCCGTACAGCACTAATCTAGCAAATTTGAGACCCTGGGTTCAATCTTCAACACCACAAAAAAACAATAAAAAATACTAATGAAAACACGTGGAGAGGCACAGCTTTGCCTCTGCAGGACCACACTGAGCTCACAGCCCCAGGCCGCTCCCGCCCCCGCAGCATCTACTCGGTCCTGTGACTCCTGCAGAGCTCCAACCACCAGAGCAGCCTTTTCCATTCCAGCAGGATTTGCTCAGGACCCATCATAGACACTGACCAGAACAAGGCCAACCTTGAAACCCTAGCAGACCCCGGCCTACTGTGTGGGCGAAGTCTCGGGGCCTGTGGCTGGAGCACAGAGGGGCAACAGGAGCTGAGAACAGGCTCCTTAGTTTCTGTTCTGAAGGAGAAGCAGAGCTGGGGGGGGACTTGAGCAGGGCAGTGAGAAGATCCATGTTACGTTTTAACAAGCGCCGTGTGACCAACAGCTCAGAGGAGAGCGAAGGGCAGAGGCCCGGAGACAGCGCAGGAGCCACAGCCTCAGTCAGGTGGGGGTGGGGCCGCTTGGATGGCTGTGTTTGGAAGACAGAACCAAATGTGCTGGCGGTTGAATATAGTGTCTGAGAAAGGAAAGCTAGGCACGCGGCTCTGCTGTAAATCTCATATTTACTAAACATGCGGCGTCAGGCTGGCCACAGGACATGCGGATCTGCACTTTCAAGGAAAGAACCCGGCTGAAGACACCAAGCTGGGAGTGACCCTGTCTGTGGCCCTGGATGCCAAGAGGTTGGATGAGGTCTCTCACAAGGTAAGACAGAAAAGAGCCCTGGGATGGGGAGGAATCACTGTCAGGTATTTAGCCACCGCTTCTCGGCCTTTTGGCTAAGAGCAAGTCTAGATAGTGCAGCCAAAATTCCTTTTTTCGTATCTCCTTTAAGTACTTTCCTTCTTTTCTAAGAATTCAGCTACAACATGACAATCCAGCCGGGCGTGGTGGCGCACACCTGTAATCCCAGCACTCGGGAGGCTGAGGCAGGAGGATCGTTGCAACCTCGAGACCAGCCTGGGCTACAAAGTGAGCTCAAGGCCAGCCTGAACTGAACAACGAGACCCTGTCTCAAAAAGACCAAAAAAAAAAAAAGACAATCCTCAGAGTGAAGGTTCTACTCAGGAGACATTTCCAAAGTGTGGCCCTGCAGACCAGGTGTGGGACAGGCTCCTGCCTCATCTGTGCAGCTCGGGCCGGACCCCCAGTGACACGGTGCCACTCACCTTTCAGGGTAAGCTGAGACTTCTCAAAAGGAAGGGCCACTCCTGGCCGGCTGGAGCTTGCAGATGCCATATCATCACCATGAAACTACAAGATAAGCAGAGAAATGGGTGTAAGACTATCTGAGGAGAGGGTGAAAGATCAAGCTCAAAAACCAGGAGTGGTGGCATATGCCTTAAACCCAGTACACAGAAGGCTGAGGCAGGAGGATCTCTGTGAGTCTGAGGTCAGCCTGGACTACATAGTAACACCCTATCTCAGAAAAAAGGAAAAAAAAAAGTTGAGCTCAATGTATAGCCAAGTTTAAAGAGACAGAGGCAAGAAAACGTAACTGTCCAAATAACTGTGTCCACGCTTCTTCCTCCTCACTGTCTGTCCTGACGACGACGTGGCTAACCTCGGAAGGCCACAGGACCGCTAATGGCAAAGCCAGGAGGAGGCGAGTAAAGGAACATCTGCACAAAGTTGCAGCTTCGCAATAAAAAGAGGACTCGTGTGATTTTTTTAGATGGTAAGTGGTCCAAATAGACATCTCTCCAAAGAAGATCTCAGAGCAGCTGAGCAGCACACGGAGTCAGGCTCATCCTCGGCCCTCAGGGGTCCTTGTCACGCCACCTTGGCTAGAAGCAGAGGTCTACCTGGTGCTGCGAACACATCTCTTACTCAGATAGGATCTGGGGTCACCATCATATGTCATTCGCCAATCCTGGTTCATGGAGCTACACAGATATTCCAGTGTTGACCCATCTCATTATCCGACAGCCAAAAACCCACAGCCAGGCCCACCTCCACTCCGGCATCAGGGCCACCTCCGGGCCCTGGGGAGCCGCACTGCTCTTGGTGCGGAGACACATGCTCCAAAACCCAGAACCTACTTTGTCACTGGCAACACATACTGCGGCTGTTTCCCTTGAAATGTCAGGCTTGCTTCATTTATTGGGAAGAAAATGTCTGCCAAATACCCAAATCTTGTAACTTTAGTTTGTCTCTGAGTTGCTTTCAAAGTAAAAGTGGCAACTTATAAAAAAGCAACAAATTTAGTTCTCATTTCCAAGAGCTGCCCTTGGCCCGCACGCCTCCCTCCCAGAGCACCTCCCTCCCGGCGCATCTCCCTCTGGCACCAGAAGTGTTTCCAGCTGCTCCAACTTCAGCCCACAAGGGGAGAAAGATGCGCTCAGAGACAGGCCTGAGCCCCACCCACAGATTTCACCGAGGACTTCATTTAAGTCACAGCTATCTGTCTTTATAGCTAAATGAAAGATGTTTTCCTGAAACTGGCTGTTCCTTAAGTGTTAGATGAGCTGTCCTGACACACATTATTGGCTTTCAGGTATATCAAGAGAATGAACACACATGACCCTTGTGTTGGCGAGGAGAACAGTATCATACAGCACACCTATTTTATAAGATCACTTCTAACAGTCACCCAAAGAACGATACACAAGAGAGTGCAGGAAATCTGTCCACACACTACAGACCAAGAATCCAGCTGAGGGCCTGGATCCTGTGATAAGGTCCTGCGTGACACCAGCTGAAGACCTAGAGCACGTAACAGTGCCTCCCACGAATCCAACTGGAGGCCCAGAGCCCACGACAACATCTCATGCAGGTCTGTCTCACGGATCTGTGCTGGGAAGGCCCAAAGGTCGGTGGTGGAATCTAGGAAGTCTGTGCCAGCGGGATGCAGAGTCTGTGCCAGCAGGCTGAGGGAGCTGCACTGGAGCCAGGAAGCGACACTCAGAAGAACCAGAGCTGCCCCGAAAGGTACCCCAGCCATCCTCAGCAACAGCGAGGTCCTGAGCTCCTTCGATGATCAAGATGGCCGAGTTCCCATCAGGGAAGCGAACACAGGAAGCTTCTCCTGGAGACTGGCAGCGCACCCTCTTCCCCTCCGGAGCCGGGAAGCGATGCTCAGAGTGAGGACCAGAGCTCCCCCAAGGTGAACCCAAGCCATTCTCAGTGCCAAGAAGGTCCCAGGCTCCTCGAAGGATGAAAACAGCCGAGTTCATCAGGAAAGCCGGCATGGCGGGCTCCTCCAACAGAACCAACAGCTCCTCACGGCTTCCACCAGCTCCAGCAGCCCTTCCCTGCTCCCAACAGCCTCCTCCTCCTCCAGCTCTGCCTCTTACGTGCTGGCAACAGTCCCCAGGCGGCCTCCCACTCCCAGCGCCGCGCTCACTCAGTGCAGCTGGGGCTACAAGGGGCTCACCAGTTGTCAGTCCACAACCCTCAGTCATCTTGAAACTTATTCCCACGTTCTTCCTTTTACGGGTAGAGGCTCGTGGTACACGATGGCCACACTCCTCGCGGGGCGCCAGGACCTGCGAAGGACGAGTCTCGATCCCCCCTCCCCTCTCCTACCAGCTCTCGGTCGCCTTCCCTTTCGCAGAAATCCCTGTTTCCTGGTAGCTGCCCTTTATTCTGATCTTTACGTCAAGGAGCTCTCAAGCAAAGCTGGCTTTTCTGGTTTTGCCAAGAGCAAGTCACAGGGAAGAGAACGATGCGACAGTGCGCCGGGGATCATGCTATGGCACCTCTGCTTTTACACCATTAGTGCAAATACGATCACAGGGAAAAGGCAAGCAAGCGACTGGAGGTATTAGAATGAAAATACCTGTTTCCTCACCAAAGCCCAAGAGACTCTTAAAGGCCACCTGCAGCCTGAGGACCACACTTGAAAACTGTTGCTACAAAAACGGTAAAATTCCTGTTGTACTCAGCAGCCTTAAAAGCTTCTTTCAATCTGTTTGTTTCTCATCTCTCCTCCTGACTTCCCATGTGTCTTTGCCACTCTTCTCTTGTTGCTGGGACAAAATACCAGACAACCAAAATGAAGGAAGGAAAGGTTTATTTAGCTCACAGTTTGTGGAGGGTTCAGTCCATAATCAGCTGGCTCAGAGGCAGGGTGGCACATGGCAGGGGGCAACAATTTGAGACAGCAAAAGCACCAAAAGCGAAAAAGCAGGGAGCCTCTTTTCCTCCCTTATACTGTAAGCAGGCTGCCCGCCCCAGGGCAGGCGTAGCACTCCCTCCATCTCCCAGCCCTCCCCTTGCACAGGAGGAGGGTGTTTACAAACTGAGGACCCGGGTTCCGTACTGAGTCGGGTTCCGTACTGAGTCGCTCAGTTAAACTTCTGAACTTCTCAAGTTGACACTATGAATCTACCATTACACTATGTTAAAGAGTTTCTCAACGCTACAAAGTGGTTATTAACTCACTATATTATTCCAAGAATGGAAACCTTTACATGAGAATTAAACGTCATTACAGCTAAGTGACAGTGATTCTGACACTTTCTATAGCTAAAGTCAAAAATTTTATGGTTCAAGATTTTTAGCAATACAAAACAAAGCCTGGGGACATAGCTCAGTGGTAGAACACTCATCTAACCTGTGCGAGGCCATGGCTGTGCTCCTCACCTCCCTCAATAAAAACCTTATTTCAATCAAACATGGTGGTGCACAGCTGTAATCCCAGAACTCGGGAGGCTCAGGAGAATTGCTTCAAGTTCAAGGCCAGCTTGCACTGCATAGCAAGATGTTGTCTCAAAAAGCCCCACCCCACTAAAAAAAACACACCTTATTTGTAAGATGCTGTATATTCAGTTTCCAAATCAGCTGCAAGTGTCTCATTTTTTCTGAACTTGTCAGAGTTTTATTTGTTCATTTGTTTCTCGCTAGTAGGAATCAAACCCAGGGCCTCGGCCAAGCTAGGTAAGTGTGCTACCACTAAGCATACTCCCCATAGTCCTGTTTCTGTTTCATTAGTTTTTGTTGTTTTTTCAATGAGGGCCTCGCCTTTGTAATGTTGGCTGGCCTCAAGCTCACTATTGTAGCCCAGGCTGTCCTCAAACTTGCAGCAATCCTCTTGCCCCAGCCTCCCAAGTGCTGGGATTACAGACATGAGCCACCATAGACTTGTCTTTAGCGAACATTTTCCTTCCAGTGGAGACCTCTCACATGTTACTTAGAGCAAAGGGAGCACAGGACCCTGTGTATTGGGATCTGCAGACTCCAAGAGGCCTCTCAGTCCTCCTCTCCCATGCCCAGCCTGGGTAGGCATCTGATGCAGCTGCCCTCTGCACTCCTCCAAATGCCTTCGGCCCTGGGCAGCCCACAGCTGCAGCGTCTACCACCAGGGTGTCCCCTAGCTCGGGGGCCTGTGTCTCTTCTGGTTATTTCAGCTGTCTCACAGCTTAACGTCAGCCTTGAGGCCAGGCGTGAAGGTGCACGCCTGTAATCTCAGCCCTTGGGAGGCTGAAGCAGGAGTATCGTGAGTTCAAGACCAGCCTGAACTGCATCGTGAGACCCTGTCTCAAAAAGACCAAACAAAACAAAACAAAAACCAGTCTCGAGCCTCTGGCCCACAGATCCGCGGGTCAGGGTCAAAATGGAGCTCCTGTCGCTCCTGCTCGAACCTGCTCCTGCCACCTCCATCTCGGTTCACGACCGCCCTTCCACCCCGCGGCTCAGCCACAGCCGGGCTCGGGCACTTCCTTCACCCCCACCACCCACGCCAACCTGCCAACGCCTCCTCTTACCTCCACACCTAACATAAACCCACGTTCAGCCGCCACTCGGGCCTAGCTTGGTCCGAGCACCACTTTCTCTCACCTGAAGGTCTTCTGCCCTCCGCCCCTCCGTCTCAGCTCCAAATTCAGCCACCAGAGTCCTCTTCGGTTCTCTGGTGCTGGAGATTGGGTAGTCTTTTTGATCCAAAGTCGTTAAAATAAGCTTCAAGGTCCTCTGTGCTACGTTCCCACCGAGACGCCACTCTGCGGCTCTCCTTTACCTGTCCCCGCCCCTCCTGCAGGATGGGCCCCGCTGTCCCAAGCACAGGCAGCTCCCACGGCCTCCTGGCTCTGCGCCCGTGCGGGCAGCACTTCCTCCAGGGCTTCCGTACGGGGCCGCCCGCGCGGCCCCTGTCACCCCCACCTCTCCCACCATCTCTCCCATATCACTTTTCCTCCTTTAGCATTTGCCCCTGGTCGGGCCATCCTGCAGTTATTCGTTGTACTTCCTGTCTGTCTCCCCGCCCAGGAATCTAAGCTCCTTGCAGGCCCATAAATTTGCGGCATCTGTTAGCCCATCGTGTTTGGAATAGGACCTGGCTCTGAGTAGGAACTCCGTAGTATTTGTGGAAGGGATGAACCAGAGCATCAGTTTTCTTAAGTTTAAAGATGTTTTAGAGCCAGGCATGGCTGTGCACACCTGTAATCCCAGCACTCAGCCAGGAGGACCACTGCCAGTTCGAGACTAGCCTGGGCTACATAGTGAGTTCGAGGCCAGCCTGGGCTACATATCAAGACCCTGTCTCAAACAAAAGGGAAAAAGAAAAGAAAGAAAAAAACTGTCACAATTTAAGGTGAGCATTTAGGTTTTTTACAATTTTTTTGCAATTCTAAACATCGTCGCAGTGATGAACGTCCTTTAACATGGGTTCTTATTGGGAACCCGCTAATAAGATTGAAAGTACTATTCCTCTTTCAAATTTGATACAGCATTTTCTTTTAGAAACATCACATAGCGGGGCATGCTGGCACACGCCTGTAACCCTAGTACTTGGGAGAGAGACATCGCTCCCCAAATGCCTAAGGGTCAGTGGACGTGTCTTCCTCTTTTTTTTGTGTGGTGGTGGTACTGGACATTGAACCCAGGACCTTCACACCGAGTGTATCTCCGGCCCTTTTGTTAATTTTTTCTTTTTATCTTAAAACAAGGTCTCAGTTGTTGAATTGCAGGGGTGAGGCTGGAAGTCACTGATGGCCCTGTCTGGGGCCCCCAAAACCCTGGGGTTACTGCTGTGCGCCACATGCATCTTTAGCCCTGAGGGAGGGCCCCAGGGTCTTGTTTTGGTTTGATTTCATTTTGGGTTTTTTTGGGGGGAGGTTGGGTTTTTGTTAGTTTTTGTTTTTTGTTTAGGGGGTCTCACTGTGTAGTCCAGACTGGCTTTGAATTGCTTATGTAGCCCAGGCTGGCCTCAAACTTGTGGCAATCCTCCTGCCTCAGTCTCCCAAGTACTGGGATTACAGGCATGTACCAGCATGCCCTGCTATGTGATAGTTCTAAAGAACATGCTATATCAAATTTGAAAGAGGAATAGTACTTTCAATCTTCATATGCAAATCGCAAACTAGAAGAGACACAGAGAGTACAAGAGAGGGCAAGAGACTGCGAGACAGGCCGAGAGAGAGAAAGAGACACACACAGAGACAGAGACACACAGAGAGAGATAGAGAGGCGGAGAGAGACACAGAGTGAGGCACAGAGACAGAGAGAGCACACGAGCCTGAGTACAGTGCCACCATTACACACTTAAACTTTAGAAGCACAACTCTGTGTGTCACCGTGGACACCCAAGGGCATAAAATACAAGAGCACACACTGGGGCCACAGCGAGTCCCAGAGAGGGCCGGGGGAGGGGTCAGGAGACCTGGAGAGAGGAGAGCGCGCCAGGGAACCTCAGTGAGACCTGCAACATTTCACCTTCCGAAGAGAAACATTCCGAGGCTGACGTGGCAAGATGGTCCCTGCCGTCAGCTGCAGACGCAGTTTCCATGGCTGTTGCTTATCTTAGTCTCTGAACCATTTTGTACATTGGCTCTTTATCATAACTGCCAATAATTTGAAGGAGGTGAAAGGATCATGTCTTGAGTGAGAAAGGAAAAATTCATGATTCTAAATGAAGCCCAAAGGGTTTTAGTAACACGGGTTACTAAAAACTGGGGATACGTTATTTATAGGCTTTAAAAATAAAAGAGTATTTTACAAATCTTCACATCTACTGTGATGCCTTCTTCCATGAGGCAACTCAACGAAGGGTTTTAAACCAAGAATCAAACTTGGGGCTTGTCAGGCAGGTGCTTTTGCCACTGAGCTATATCCCCAGCTCAATGAAGGGTTTTGAAACTAGTTTGTATTCTTGAGCTTCAGCTGTTTCTTAGGCTTTGGTCCTAACTCTTAAAAAAATGAAGCCTGAATCCCCTAGATGGCCTGTTAAGTGCAAAAAAGACCAAATCTTGACCTACAATTCATGGCCCCCAAGCAAAATCAATCAGATAAATTCTGAAGAAAGCTCAGAAAGTCAGGGCATAGGAGTGCACATGTATAATCCAAGCACTTGGGAGGCTGAGTCAGGAGGATTGCTGAGTTTGAGGTCAGATTGGACTACCTAGTGAATTCAAGGGCATCCTGGACTACAAACTGAAACCCTGTCTCAAAAAAATAAAACAAACAAACAAACAAATAAAAAAAGAAGGCTCAAAAGGAACGAAGTGGGAAAGTCCAAGAAATGGGATAGAAAATACCACCATGTTGTCCTTCTCCGATGTCTTTCTTAATTACATCCCGTTTATCAACAGTAATCTGTATTATTTCTGTGGAGCTTGGTCACAGTTCCAGACGCAGTTAGCCAGACACCAACGTTACACCGAGTCATAAAACCTTTGCAATGCCCAAGGGAAGTAACCACAATGAGTAAGGGAAAATAGATCTCAACCCTCAACAGTCTTTTGTCTGAAGTCCCTCATCTTAGACACAGTTCCTGGCTCAGGAGCAGAAGGTCCAAATCCCCACTGAGCAGCGAGGAAGCCTGACGTGCCCTATAGCCGTCCCTGTCGGGGTAGCACAAGGCGATGACTGTCCCTGAAATCAAGTCTGTTTCCCCCTGAAATCAAGTCTGTTTCCCGCCTGACAGTGCTAACTAGTGTTTGCACCCAAAATTTCTCTTTAAAACTCAGTCAGCATATTGTGGCTGGGGCAGGCAGGGAGAGACAGAAGAACAATGCTTAAAATATGACCTTGCAGACCCTGGTGGTGCACTCCTGTAATCCTAGCACTCAGGAGGCTGAGGCAGGAGGATTGTTGCAAGTTCGAGACCAGCCTGGGCTACAAAGTGAGTTCAAGGCCAACCTGAACTGCACAGTGAGACGCTGTCTCAAAAAGGCAAAAATTAATTAATTAAATGTAACCAAAGGCTATAGAGACACAACTTCATCAAAGGGAGAGATGAATTTAGCGAAAGGAGAAGGGACATGTCAAAACTACCTCTTTACTAGGGTGCATCTACAAAAGTTTCTCAAAAAAACAAATATATTGTCTTTGGAAACTACTTTCCATATAAATCTGTTCTCTTTTCTTTTCTTTTTTTTTTTTTTGCGGTAGTACTGGGAATTGAACCCAGGGCCTTTGCACCTACAACTTTACCAGTCAGGGATATAAAATAAAGAGCTGGGGATGGAAGCCCGCTCTTTTTTATTTTTCATTTTGAGACAGGGTCTCACTAAATTACCCAGGCTGGGCTTAAATAGATGATCCTCCTGCCTCAGCTTCCCAGAGTGCTGGAATTACAGGCATGCACAAGAGTGAACTCAATGCTTAAAATGTGACAGCGAAAACTCTCAAAAGACCCGAATGTAACCCAGGCGTGGTAACGCCCACCATAATCCCAGGCACTCAGAAAGCTCAGGCGAAGGATCACAGATTTATGCCCACATTAGGCGGTGTGAGACCCCATCTCAAAATTTAAAAAAAAAGAAGAGCTAGATTGTAGCTCAGCACTAGAGCACTTGCCGAGCATGCTCAATCTCCATTTAAAAAAAAAGCCCAAATGTAAGTACAAAACCATAAAGCCAAACAAAGAAAGTTAGCTGTAAATCGTAAATCTTCATGATCTCAGATTATGAAATGGCCTCTTCAATAGGATTGCAAAGACACAAACCAAGAAAAAAACTAGAGAAATTTGATTTCATCAAAATTGAAAATTTGCATGCTTCAAGGGATGCCATCAAGAAAGAGATAAAATCACCAAGCGTGAGCACTTGGGAGGCTGAGGCAAGAAGATCACTGCCAGTTCAAGGCCAGCCTGGGCTACACAGTGAATTCAAGATGGGCCTGAACTACATACCAAACCCCGTCTGTCTTGGTTACTTTTCTTTCGTTGCTGAGACAAAATACCCAACGCCCAAAATGAAGAAAGGAAAGGTTTATTTAGCTTACAGTCTGTGGAGGTTTCAGTCCATACTTGGCTGCTTCAGAGGCAGAGTGGCACATGGCAGAGGGCAAATTTCACGGCAGCAGAGCACAGCAAAAACAACCAGAGCAAAAGGGAAGAATGGCTGCAAGCAGCCTCCTTCCTTCCCTTACATTGTAAACAGCCTACTCCCACCCAGGGGGCGTGTAGCTCTCACATAATCTCCATGCCCTCCTCTTCACAGGGTCAGGATGTATACAAAGTAAGCACCCTGGCTTCCTGCTGAATCACTCAGCCAAACCTCTAGACTCCCCAAGTTGACACAACCTATCAACCATAACACCATCTCAGTGAATGAATAAATGAATGAATGTGGTTGTTCATAAAACAACCCAGAAATCTGCCAATCTGTATCTCATTTTAAAAATCTATAACCAGAGCAAAGAACTCAACAATTTAACAATAAAAAGACAAGGAACCCAACCCAAAAAGCCGTCAAAGGATCTGAATCAGTGGCTCTTTCTCCCCCCTCTGCTTCTCTCCTGTGGGTCTCACTAGGCTGTCAGTGGCCTGTCCGCCTTCTAAGTAGCTGAGATTACAGTGTGCATCGGAGTCTAAATGGGCATTCCTCCAACAAACCACAGGAATAGGGGCTCCACGTCATTCGTCAATAGGGAACTACAACTCAAAACCACAGTCCTAGGACACATGCACAAAAATGGCCAAATTAAAGCAGACAGACAATAACAAGTGTTGACAAGCCCAAGGAGAAGCTGTAAGACAGATAGTAAACTGGGGGCCTCCAGACCCCTCAGCTGAACCTGGGCCACAACCCCAGGCCAACCTCTCTGACCTTTTTCCTAAAGCCTACTAACCAGAGGCAGAGATGAAAACAACAAAGACCCCTGGAAGATTCTGAAATTCCAAACCAGTACTCACAAATGCCACACCGGCCAGCTTGACCTAAGATAACCTTTCTTCACTTGGGGCTTATTAAAGATTCATGCATATGGATGGCATCTCAGGCATCTGATTATGACAGAGTGAATAATGGGAAAGGACATGCACAGCAGGCATAGCTGACCTGTCAGTCATGCTGTCAGTCACACTCTGGAAGACCCACTGAAAGTGCCCCAGGCCCCAGGCAATATTTTATTTTTCTTTTTGAGACAAGGCCTCAATGTGAAGTTCAAGCTGGCCTTCAACTTGCTTCTGTAGCCTGGTCTGAAGTGCACAGTGAGACCCTGTCTCAAAAAAAAAGGTGGGGGGAGGCTAGGGATGTAGCACATCGTGAAGGCCTTGGGTTCAAGCTCTCGCACTGGGGGAAAAAAGCCAGACCCCCCGCCCCGCCAAGTAAATCCCAATTATTGTATTATTGTATATCATATTTATAGGAACTAGGATGCCAAATAAACAGAAACACAAAGTACATTAATGGTTGCCTAAGGCTGAGAGTTGGGGAAAACATACTAGGAACGGGTGTAACCCTTCTGTTAGGGTTAGGAGTACATAACTTTGTGAAAACATAAAAACAGATTTGCATATTTTAAAAGAGTGAATTATAAACATGCAGTTTAAAGAAAAATAATTAAATGAGAGGGCAAAGAAAACCTCAAAACAATTCAAAGCAATAAAATAAAATACCATACCATGAAACAAGTCCAGAATGTCATTTAAACAAAGAAACAAATAAACAAACAGGAAATATTCAGAAAATAAGAAAACAATCCTGGGAAGGACAATTTGGGGTTTGGGGGTTTTGGGGGGGTTTTTTGGTACCAGGAATCAAACTCATGACCTTGTAAATGCCAGGCAGGCGCTGTGCCACTGAGCTGTATCTCTGGTCCAGAAAGGACAATTTTGATAGCAGAAATAAAATTGATAAATAATATGAAGGTTGCTATTAAAAAAGGAAAGAAAGCCAGGTGTGGTGGTGCACACCTGCAATCCAGCACACAGGAGGCTGAGGCATGAGGATTATTGCAAGTTCAAGGCCAGTTTGGTTTACAAAGTGAGCTCAAGGCCAGCCTCAACTGCATAGTGAGACCCTGTCTCAAACAAACAAAAGAAACCCAAAAAAGTGGGTAATGGTAGCTAGGACAGAAAAGATATTTTTTAAATATCCAACATCCAAAAGAAGAGGAAAAAAGAAGAAATCATCAAGAAATGTTACAAGCTGGGTATGGTGGTGCACACCTGTAACCCCAGCACTCGGGAGGCTGAGGCAGGAGGATAGTTGTGATTTGAGGCCAGCCTGGACTACAAAGTGAGCTGGAGGCCAGCCTAAACTGCATAGGGAGCTTCTGTCTCAGACAAAAAAAAAAGTTATAAAGTTGTAATGTTTTTTTTTCTAGATCTGAAAGAGACATACTTAGAGACAGAAAGGAGCCGGGTCCCCAGAACAAGGAATGAAAAAGAACCACACTGGCCAGGTGAGTAGAGCAGGCCTGTCATCCCAGCACTCAGGAGGCTGAGGAAGGAGGATTGCCAGGAGCTCAAGGCCAGCCTGAACTACATATGGAGACCCTGTCTCAAAACAAAGAAAAGAAAGCAAAAAAAAAAAAAAAAAAGGACACTAATGCACAATGTTACAAAAGTTCAGTCCTTGAGCTTAAAAATGATGAAGCTCCGGTCACATTTACAAACCAATGAAGCTCTAGTCACATTTACAAACCAATGGCCTGGCTTCTCAACAGTCACACTGCAGGCTCTCAAATCCCGATGAAATTATTTCCTATCTAGAATCTGAGAACCAAGAAAACCAACCCAGGATGAAAGGAAAACAAAGATATGTTCAGAATTACGAAGTCACAAAAGAGTAATTTCCAATACTGGCTTTCTCCGAAGCTACTGAAAGATGCCCTTTGGGAAGAGAGAGTCAGGAGGCGCCCTGGGAGCCTAAGGACCCCGCCCAGAGCGGCCGAAGCAGCCGGCTGGGGAGAAGCTTCTCTAACAAAGGCTGCACGGCACTCTCACCTCACTGAAAGCACTTCAGCTCTGTCCCAGTGTGGGGAGGGGCCCAGGAGAGAGCTCAGTGGCACAGGCGCCTGCCTGGCTAGCAGCGCCTGGTCCTGAGCTCGGCTCCCGCAACCAAAAATTGGGGGGGAAATGCATAGTATACTACGTGGCTTAGCTGTAAATACCGTTTACCATAACAGTGTAAATGATTCAATCAAAAATAGTGATATGGGCAGATGTGGTGGCTCATACCCATCATCGAAGCATTCTGGGAAACTGAGGCAGGAAGATCACAAGTTTAAGCCCAACCCGGGCAATTTAGTAATTTAGTGAGACTGTCTCAAAAAGAAGTAGGGAGGGTGGGTGCTGGGTGTGGAAGGCCCACCTGAGGGTGGTCACCAACAGCATAAGGAGAAATGCAGGGGAAGAAGGTGTACTGTTGATTCTCCTGGGAAGCTTGCTGTGCCGGTTTTCCTGGTGTGAACATGGCTGTTCTCATAGTCGGAGGAGCCTGCTGTTGCTCAGGGTGCCCCCTCGGCACCGCTACCTGGCTCCAGCGCAGACACCTCAGCCTGCTGGCACAAATCCTTCATCCCAGGGACACAGACTTTCCAGTTTCCACCACTGACCTTTGGGCCTTGCCAGTGCAGCCCGTGATACAGATTTGCATGAGACATTGTCGTGGTCTCCAGCTGGACTCGTGCAGGACACTGCCGTGGGATCCAGGCCCTCAGCTGGATTCTTGGGGTCTCTAGTGTGTGGGCGGATCTGCACTCTTTTGCATTTGACCCTTTCAATGAACATTATAAAATAATCCTATAAAACATGCGTCCTGTATTAGATCTATTTCCCTTGCAAACCCTGACGACAGCACCGGAAATAAAGTTGGAGCCAAGGGCACAGCTCTGGGGCACAGCACTTGCTCAGCACCCGCAAAGCCCTTGGTTCGATGCCCAGCACCACAAATAAGTGAAGGTGTAAGAAGATGAAGAAACCACTGCTGTTTTATAAGCCTTAACTATGCACATGTACTGGGCCATAAAAGTTAAATTCAGAAGAGGAAAGGTTTCTCTTTAACTTGTGTTGCAGGATAATAGCCTTATGTTAATTAAGGGGAATAGCTCAGTGGCTTAAGCACAAGCACAAGGTTCAGAGTTCGATTCCTGATACAAAAAAAGATTCTCACACTGAAAGCCCCATCTGCATTCAGTCAGAGGAGGGGCTGAAACTGTGAAGTTAAGTCTGTACCCCCGGAACCTGAGAACGTGACATGATGTGCAGATATGATGGAGGGTCCCAAGGTAAGACCCCCGGGTTAGGGGAGGCCTGATGTCCTCCAGAGAGTCAGAGGGAGAGCCACAGATACCAGGGCGAAGGCACGTGAGGGCGGGCACAGAGGTCAGAATATGGCCAAGGAACTGGACAAGGCAAGACCCTTCGGGGACCCTCAGGCCACCTTGAGTTCAGGCGTGTGGCTCTAAAGTGAGAAAGAATGAATCGCTGTTGTTTAAAGCCACCAAGTTGCGGTAATTCATCACACAAATTAAGACTAGGAAACGGTCACAATTAGTGACAAAGGCTTTAGAACGATTAGCGAATCTGGGCCTACATCCCGGTGACCCAGACCCAGGTTACCTTCCTGGAAGAAAAAACCCTGGCGCCAGGCAGGGTGCTCACCCTTAACCCCCGCGCTGGAGAGGCTGAAGTAGGAGGTTCACTCTGAGTTCCAAACTAGCCTGAACTACAGAGCCAGACCTTGTCTCAAAAAGGAAGGGAAGGAGGGAGGGAGGAAAGAACGAGACCGCCAGGCATAGTGGCATGCACCTGTAATCCCAGCACTCAGGAGGCTGAGGCAGGAGGGTCGTTGTGAGTTCGAGACCAGCCTGGGCTACAAAGTGAGCTCAAGGCCAGCCTGAACTGCATAGTGAGACCCTGTCTCAAAAAAAAGAAAAAAGAGGGAGGGAGGAGAGAGAGAGAATCTGGGGCAAGGAGAGGGGAGAGAAAAACAAACCTGGGGCTGGGTGGTGGCTCCAGCGGGTGTTGAGCAAGCAGAGCCCTGGGTTCGAGGAAGGAAAGACAGAAGGGAAAGAGAAGGAATGGGAGGACGGGCACGTGGACCCCCGCGGCCACAGGAACTGGTCTTGTGGACACGGTTTCTTCGTTACAACTCCAGGTCCAAAACAGAACCCTAAATGCACCATTATGTTCTACTCCATTATTAGGAAAATGAGTATTTTTTCAGGCTCTATTTTAAAACAATTTGTTGATTCACCACTAACATGACCCCCAACTGCTTCCGAAATGTGTGAATAAACTGTTTGGCTCTTGGATGGCAGCGGCCCAGCCCTGGTCCCTGTCACCACTATACACACACGCACGCACGCACGCACGCATGCACACACGCACGCACGCACGCCCACCTCGTGACCAGCGTGGACACGACATCGCCCCTCACTGGTTAGCGCATGGGGCTGCCCGAGCCCTGAGCCACCTGCTTCCGTCACTGTGACAAACACTCGCGACGATCAGCTCAGAAATCAGTTACTGAGGGGCGGTACTGAGACAAGGTCTTGCAGTGTCAACCAGACTGACTGAACCCACTATGTAGCCCAGGCTGGCCTCAGACCAATGATCCTCCTGCCTCAGCCTCCAAAGTGGCTAGTTTATGCCAGCAGTTTCAGAGGAGGAGAATGTGGGAGAACACAGGAGGGCACCGCCCCTGCCCTCTCCAATGCCAGGACGCCTTCAAGACTCAGGGACAGCAAAGTCTCCCATAGCCCCCACCTCCTAAAGGACCAGCACTTGTCAAGTTGGGCCCTTGGAAAAAATTCCAGACCCTGACTCTAGCACAGGGCCTATCAGATCTTTGTAGGTGGGAAGCAGGAGTCTCCTTACACCTTGACTTTTTCGGGCTTAAAAAAGATTCACTTAAAGGAAACAGTACACACTCAGAAAGGAGTGCGGGCGTGTGGAGAATGAGACGCCCACCTGGAGTTTTAAATACAGAATACTTAAAAAAAAAAAAAACTGGGCAGGGGATGTAGCTCAGGGTAAAGGCCCTGGGCCAGGTTTCCTTGTCCAATGGGGGGGGGGCCTATGGGCAGGGCAGAAACTCCCAAGCCCCTCTCATGAATGTGGCTGGACATTTCCAGGGTCCACCTCGTGCTTCAGTTTCCGGACATATCCGGAAAGACGACGAACGCTCTCTGCGTCATTTATAGCTGAAGTAGTTGAAATACGTGAGCTCATAAAAGCAGGGAGGAAATATTTAATAACATCAACTGGGCCAGGCATAATGGCAGAAGCCTATAATCCCAGCCCTCTAGGAGGCTGAGGCAGGAGGATCACAAGTTCAAGCAAGACGCTGGATCAAAATAAGAAACGAAAATGAGCTTGAGTGTAGCTCGGTACAAAGGCCCTGGACTCCATCCCATGCAGCTCGCTCTCTCCCTCTCTGTCTCCCTATCTGTCCCCAACAACAGGAGGCGGAATGGCTGTGACGGCAGCCAGAGGACGCACAGTGCGGCTGCGGCTGCTGCAGTACAATGTCTTTCTTTTCTTTTCTTCAGTGTCAGGACTGACCCCAGGGCTGCTGCACGTGGGCAAGTGCTCTAACGCCGCGACACAGCCCCACCTTGCGCGGGGTTCTGAACTGGGCCCCACAGGACACGGCAGGCACAGTGGAAGCAGGACTGCGTCCCTCTCTTTTATTATCACTATTGAAACATAGTTCGGCAGAAGTCAGAACGGAGACAGCTCCTATTACAAATGACATCGTTAGTCAGGCACGGTGGTGCACGCCTATCATCCCAGCACTTGGGAGGCTGGGGCAGGAGGAGCACCAGGAGTTGGAAGCCAGCCTGGGCTACATAGGGAGCTCAAAGCCAGCCTGAACTACACAGCAACACCTATCTCGAGAAAAAAAAGGGAGGTAGAGAGAGAGAGAAAATACAGCTCATATGTCATAAATTCATCCCCGAGCCAGGCAGCCCAGTACTCAAAAGGCTAAGGCAGGAGTACAGCGAGTTCAAGGCCAGCCTGGACTACGTAACGAGACTGTCTTAAGAAGAAACAAATTCCATCTCTTTAGTGAACACGCTTCAGTGGTTTTTAGTAGATTCACAAAGTTGTGCTACCATCCCCACTAATTCAGAATATTTCTGTCGTCCCAAAACAGGGTCTATACCAGTGGTGGGAACTTTTTAGAGCTTTCCATGGTAATAGCTAACAAGCTTCAGCACACATGCAATAGGTTCTCCACTGCTGGCCTATCCCATCAGCAGTCAGTCCCCACTTCCCCCTTCCTCCCACCCAGCAGCCACTTACCCACACACATTTCCCATACATGGAGCCATGTGACGTGTGATCTTCGGTGACTGGTTTTCTCAGCACATTTTCGGGTTCATCCTTGTAACACGTATCAAAACTTCATCCCTTTCATGGCTGAACAGTGTTCCACTATATGGCAAACTCACGGCGGTCCTCCTGCCCCAGCCTCCCAAGTGCTGGGGTGATAGCATACACACCTGGCTATGTAGTGCTGAAGCATTTTGCTTGCCCGTTCGTCACCTGGTGGACACTTGCACTGTCAGGACAGGTAGATTCTTTTTCTCCTGGTACTGGGGAGGGAACCACGCTAGGCAGGCCTGCTGAGCCGCACCTTCAGCCTGCACCCGGCCATCCTCATGCACCTCCTTCAGCACAAACCTTTCAAACCCATCTTTGGGAGGCAAACAGGCTTAGCCAATGTACAAATTACACACCTCCTGCCAGGCACAGTGACACTCGACTACAATCCCAGCCTGTGGCAGGCTGAAGCAGGAGGATTGCAGGTGAATTCAAGGCCAGCCTGAACTACATAGCCAGATCCTGTCTCCAAAAACAACAACAAAAAAGAATCACCACCTCCCAAAAAAGTTACCCTCCCCCCAGTCTCCACTTGCTCCCCTGAGAAATAATGCTCATTAACAGTACTTTATACAGGTAAAGGAGCTCAGGTGAAACGGGCAGCACCTAGTAAGCTCTCTTGAAATATCAACTACAAGCTGAATGACTGTGTTTGCTCTACTATACTGGGGAGTGATCCTGGGCCTTCAACCCTGAGCTACTTCCGATTCCTTATTTTTTTTTTTTTTTTTTTTTTAATTTTGAGACAGGCTCTCTCTAAGTCACTGTTATGGGTTGTGTCTCGCTGTCTCCCAGAGCTTCATGAGGTCATAGGCCGGGCTTTTCAGGAGTGGCTGAATCTGGAGTGTGTGATGCTGGGATCACAGACGTGCGAGCAGAGCTCTGGGTGTGGACACAGGGAGGCCCCGGGTGCAGGTGCTACCAACCCAAAGGGCAGGCGGCCTGGACAGGATGTAAGGGACAGAATGAGGGCAGCTGTCCTCAGTTACTGCTGCTGCTTCTCTTCTGCTGCCTCCTGTCCGCTCTGAAACCCCCTCTGCCACACCACCCTGCCGTGGGGCCAGCCGATTATGGACTGAAACCTCCACAAACCGTGAGCTAAATAAGCTGCTCCCCCTTTAACTTTGGGGGTCGGGTATTTTGTCTCAACCTCAAGAGAAGCAACTAAGTCACTAAACTGCCTAAGCTGGGCTTGGATTTGTGATCCTCCTGCCTCAGCCTCCCAGCATGCTGGAATTACAGATGTGTGCCACCATGGCTGCTAAACTACATCTTTTTATTTTAATTTTTATTTTTATCAGTATATGTTTGCAGTATATAATGATTACATTCATCATGGGGAACTGGCACATGTATAGAACACATCCTAAAAACTACTTTTTCTTGGGCTGGGAATATAGCTCAGCGGCACAGCATCTGCCTGGCAAGCATGAGGTTGTGAGGTCATGAGTTCGATCCTCGGTACCAAACAAAACAACAAAGTATTCTTGATATTAAAATGCTAGGTTTTGAGCTGGGCATGGTGGCACACACCTGTAATCCCAGCACTTGGGAGGCTGAGGCAAGAGGATCACCATGAATCAGAAGCCAGACTGGGCTACACAGTGAGCTTCAGGCCAACCGAAACGACATAGAGAGACCTTGTCTCAAACAAACAAACAAACAAACAAAATTCTAGGCTCTGGGATTGCTGTACCTCAACTAATCTTGCCCAAGCTTTGAGTCAAAAAACAAGTGAACACTGGCCTTTGGATGAAAAGCCCTATGCAGAAGAATGTGCCAGATGGTGGCACACGCCTGTAATCCCAGCACTCAGGAGGCTGAGACAGGAGGATCCTTGAGAGTTCCAGGCCAGCCTGGGCTACAAAGTGAGCTCAAGGCCAGCCTGAACTGCATATTGAGTCCCTGTCTCAAAAAGACCAAAAAAAAAAAAAAAAAAAAAAGAATGTGCCAGAGAAAGCAAAAAATATTAAGCACTAAGATTTCACTTCTGATCAAGCAGCTGTAGAAACATGCAGTGCTTCTTTCTTTCTTCTTCTCTTTTTTCTTTTTGCAGTACCACCCCAGGGGGGCCTCTCTTACAAACATCTCCAGAGCTGGGTGTGGTCACGCACTCCTATAGGCCCCAACTCAGGGCTGAGGCAGGAGGGTGGTGAGCTCATGGAGGCCTAGGCTACATTGAATGACCCTGTCTCAAAATTTAAAAAAAAAAGAAAGAAAATCTATTTTTACTTTCAGACAAGAGTCTTACTGAATTGTCCAGGCTGCCCTGGAGCTCACACCCTTCCTGCCTCAGCCTCCTGAGTAGCTGGCATTACAGGCAAGAGAAGGGTCTGCCCCAAAGCCCTCTTGTCCTTTGGTCTCATGCTGTCTCTGTTCTTTCCAACACGAGAGCTTTTCCTTGGCCCCTTCCCTCCATCCCACGCTGAGTTCCCCTCATCCTCCAGGTCCCATCCTGGAACACCATCGGACTGAACCGCCCAGCTAGATGGCTAAGGATTCCGCGATTCCACAAGAGGAGGGAGGCATGGAGTGCGAGCACCTGAAGCTCCAGGACGTACAGCTAACAACAAGAGAGATTGGACGCGAGCTGGTGACAAGACAGAAGAGGCAGGGGAGCCGGAGGGAGAGGCCTGGCCCCAGGTCTTGATGCCATTTCCCTGGAAGCAGTTACACCCCACAACCAGTGTGCTAGGGTTTGGTTTGGTTCTGTTTTGCTTGACTCACTCTGTAGCTCAGACTGAGCTTTCTGGGATCCTCCTGCCTCTCGGAACCCTCAGGACCCGCCAGTCCTGTGACTCGAAGCCAGCGCCCCACTTTGCTCACAGGAGCCTGCGAGGCTGTATCCCCAGCAGCGTCTTATGCGTGCAAACACGGGACCTGAGCTCACAAGGCCAAGATGCCAAACTCGGCTCTTCTCCTACCTGGCTATGTGACCTCGTATGAGTCCCTCGACTCGGGGAGGTTGTTTGTTACACTACCCAGTGAGGATTTCTGGCTGAAACAAAACAGGTGCTCAATATGTGTTTGGTAAAACCAGTATCTTTTGTTTTTGGTTTTTGTTTTTTGAGATAGGGTATTGCTATGTAGCCCAGGCTGGCGTCAAACTCATGGCAATCCTCCTGCCTCAGCTTCCCAAGTGCTGAGACGACAGGAGTACATGGCCAAGCCTAGCAAAACTAGTATTTTCAACATAAAAAACCATTATCCATCCTGCCTGGCTGTTTCTCTCCCACCCTTCCTGGTGGTATCTAAATTGGCTGCCAATCCAGAAAGCCAGACTAATTGCAGGAACTGGCTCTCAAGTTGAGCTCAGCAGCACTACAGATGCCCACATGGAAGAGCAGCCTTCTTAAGAAAAAAGAAACCCATTAGCTTGTGGTTTCCAGGGTCTACAGGAAAAGCAAAGCAGAGAGACCCTAGTTCCCAGTGACATGCAGGAATAACTTGCTGGGCTTAAAGTCCCTGCCAGTAAGAGCAAGAGCAGAGACTTGCCTCAGAAGTTACACCACGCATGGTGCCGCACACCTGTGATCCCAACACTCAGGAGGCTGAGGCAGGAGGGTTGCAAACTGGACCGCAAGCTTTAGCAAGCTGCTGAGACCCTGTCTGAAAAGGAGTATGGGGGCCTGGGGATGTAGCCCAGGGCAAAACCCTGGCTTCAACCCCCATGCGGGGGAGGGGCAGTGATTTCTAGCAAGCTGCGCTCCTCGGGACATGTACCCACACCGCACCCTTGGCGACAGCTTCCATATCTGTGGCCTGAGCTCGCGCCCGGACCTCTGCATCTAACTGCCCGCCAAATCCTGCACTTTCTTTCCCCTAGTACCAGGGAATGACCCCAAGGGCGCTCCACACTGAGCCATAGCCTCAGCCCTTTTTGTTATTTTCAGACAAGGTCTTCCTAACTTTCCCAGGCGGATCTCAAACTTGTGATCCTCCTGCTTCAGCCTCCCAAGAAGTGCGATTACTGGTGTGTACCACCATGCCCCTCTACATGGATTTCTCTCGGGCATTTCACAGTCAGTCTGAATGAAACGAAGCCACAACCCTGCTGCCCCTCCACTCTTCAGTTGTTCATCATGCCAAAGACCCCACAGTCACCTCCTCTCCCCGCCTCTCTCAGACAAAGCCTGTGGGCTGCACCGCATAATATACCCAGGATGCATTTCACTCGGAGCGTGGCAAGTGCCTGCACACTTGTCCCCCCGGCTTCGCCCTGGCTCCTTTCACCACATCAAGGAACATGGCGGGCCTGTTGAAAGGAGGTGCATCATGTCCACTCCGCCACTAAAAACTCCTCGGGCCGACTCACCCTGAGTGCAAAGTGACAGCCTGACCGTGACCCCAAGGCCCTCTGGTGCTGCTCACTCTGTCCCCTCCCTTCCTGCTTTTACTCAGTTACTTGGCTTCCTAGACATCCCTACTAAGACCAAGATCAACTGGAGCCAAGATTTTCACCTGTCCAGTGCACCGCCATATCCTCAGTGTTTAGAACACTGGCCAAGAGAAATATGACGCCAGCTGCCGTCCAGGACGAATGAGACAGAAGCCCTATGAATCATTTTAGGGAACATTTTAAAAATTAAAAAGGCCAGCCGGGCGTGGTGGCGCACACCTGTAATCCCAGCACTTGGGAGGCTGAGGCAGGAGGATCGTTGTGAGTTCAAGCCCAGCCTGGGCTACAAAGTGAGCTCAAGGCCAGCCTGAACTGCACAGGGAGACGCTGTCTCAAAAAGACAAAATAAATAAATGAATAAATAAAGTTAAAAACGTGAAGCTAATTTTTTAGAGTACAACTAATTAAGTTAATGTTATCATTCATAAGGTATATTTATTACTACATTTATACTCATTTACTGTAATATAAAAATACCAATGAGACATCTTTCTTTTTCTTCACGCTAACATCTGGTATATATCTGATGCTCAGAGCCAATCCAGAGTTCATCGGCCCATGTGGCTGGCAGCCACGCAGCACAGTACCTGGGAGAGTGGGCACTGGAGATACTGCAGTAAAGCACATTTGCTCATGAAGAGGCAGCCAAGGCATCTGCTGTGGTTTGACTGTGTTCTCAGAGTTCCCATTCTGGAAATTCCCAGTGCGACAATTTTGAGAAATGGGACCATTAATGGGGAAATCAATGTCATCATGAGACTGGCTTTGTTACACAAGTGAGTTCGGTCCTCACTGGTATCTCACACACACACACATTTTACACGCAGTGCACTCTGCCTCAGGAGGGCCCGGCTGGGTGGGCCTCAGCAGAAGCAGCCCCTCTGTGCCAGACTTCCCAGCCTGCAGAACCAGGAGCCAAATAAGGTTTTGTTTACAAACTCTCCAGCCTACCGTATTGTTACAGCAGCACGAAACACACTCAGAGCATAGTACAAAGTTCTCAGTACCGGGGCTGGGGATATAGCTCAGTGGAATAAGCACTTGGCCTAGCAAGCGCAGGGTCCTGAGTTCGATCCCCAGTACCACAAAAAAAAAAAAAAAGTTCTCAGTACCGCCTTCTAGTGCTTGTAGAATGGGTCCAGGGAGAAAAGGGTGTGGCCTGAGCCCCCGTTCTGCTACTTCCCGGGCCAGGCGTCTGAAGTAAAGACTCAGGACCCTGAAGTCTCTGCACCAGCAGTCCCAGGATCACCGGAAGAGACGGTGGTGCACACTCTCGGCAGACGGGAAAGTAGCCATTAAGTGCAAGAGACGGAGAAGCCAACCCAAGGCTTGTTCTCGTGCCTGCCATTTTCCCAGGGACCCATAACAGAAAACCTCAAGCTTATCAGAGGAGAGATGGGAGAGCAGTTCAAATCCCCTATTCACTACCTGCAGCCGTGTGACCTTCAGCGATTCACGCAGTCACCAAACACTGACCAAGTGCCCACAGCGTACCAGGCACCAGGCTAGTAGCCAGTGCAGCCAAAGAAAACATGAACCCTGCCCTTGAAGGATTTGCAGGGTAGCAGGAAGACGGACCAGTAAACAAGAGAAAAAATCTGTTTAAAAGCCAAGCCAACTCTCACGTCTGTTTGTTCCTTGTGAATCGGGAATAACGCCTCCTCAATCTAACAGAGCTGCTACACAATGAACTTTCACATGTTTGTCATATACTGCAGAAACTTGAACTCCTAACATGTTAGCAAAGGGTTTTTTTCTGTTCCTACTTGCAACCCGAAATGTCGCCGGCTCCTGTGAATATTCGGTTTGCACACTCACTCCAGTTACACTGCATTCGTGAAACCCATTTCACTTCTGATGATTTTAGTAAACACGAAGAGAATGAGGAGGGCAAACAATTTTCACACAGGTATTTAATCTCAAAAATCGTGATGTAGGTCACAGGTCTAGGAATACAACACAGACCTCTCGGTCACCCCAGCTAGAGACAGCTTGTCAAGATAAGCAGTCACATGATAAGGAAAGCTGAATAATTAAAACGCAAGACAGCAGAAAAGTCATAACGCAGCACAGGACAGGGTCCCAAATTTCAGCAGTCACTATGGAGCCGAGGAGACGCGGCCGCGTCACGGTCCACAGTGCAGACCGAAAGCCACTTCGTGGTCAGAGCAAAGTGCCCACTTTTCAGTCTTTTCTTTTTTGCCTCGAAGATGACCTGATCAGGAACATTCTCAAAGAAAGATGATCCCGGGGGCCAGGTTCCCAAGAAGTGGCAACCCTACCCGCGCAGGACTGAGTGAGTGTGCCGAAAGCAGGGTGATCAAGATTCTGTGGTCCCTCCTGAAGTTTAAGAACTGAATGGGACGGAAATCAAAGTCTCCGACAGCAATCATTTGCAGAGAAAGGAAGGCAGGGACGCGCAGCTGAGGTTCAGGCCGCGTCTTCTTCCCGACTGCCCCCTTCCCCGTGCCCTACGCCCCTGCCCAAGCGCCCCTGCCAGCTCGGTCTCAGGTCGCCCCCTCCCGTGGTCGCGATCCCTCCACAGGCAGAGATCGCGCCTCTCTCTCCCCGGACCCTGGGCTCTTCTCCCCTCCGGACGCCCTGGATCGCCCAGCCCCGGCGGCCGCCCAGCGCGGCCCGCGGCCCCCCACCGCCTCCAGGCAGGAACGGGGAGCCGGGAGCAGGGAGCAGGGAGCCGGGAGCCGGGACACCCCTCCTCGGAGGCCGGAACCGCCGCGCCAGGCCCCTCCCACAGGAAGCCACCGCCCCCCGGCGCCCCGGCCGCACCGCCCCCGGCCCACCCCGCGCCGCCCGCCGCCCCCGCCCGGCCCGCGCCTTCCGCCGCCGTAGCCGCCGCCGCACCCCCGCGCGGGCGCTCGCTACCTGACGCGGCCACAGAAGCGGCGTCCCACTCCGCTCCCACTTCCGCCTTCCACAGCCCGCACTCGGGCCGGGTCACGTGAGCGCGCGCGGTCACCTGACCCGGAAGAGGCTGGCTGGGTTTTCAGGTGCCGGCGACCTAGGCCGGGCCTGGACGCCCTGGGCTGGGAAGACTTGATGGTGTGCTGATTCCGCTCGCGGCATCTCCTCCCGGCGATCTTAGAAGCTGAGCGCTCACTCAGTACCAGGGGGGTTATTTGGTCTGCCTATCGCTCCTCTGGGGCAGGTACTTTTTTTTTTTTTTTTTGGTTTTTTGAGATACAGTCTCAGTATGTAGGGCAGACCGGCTTTGAACTGACTGTGTAGCCCGGGCTGGTCTCGAGCCTGTGGCGATCCTCTTGCCCCGGGCTCCAGAATGCTGGGCTTGCAGGCGCGCGCCACCACGCCCAGCCCTGGGGCAAGTACAGTTAACAAGTGAAAGAAAAGAAAACCTTCTACTCGTTAATTTTTTTTTTTTTGAAACAGAGTCTCACTATGCAGTTCAGGCTGGCCTTGAACCCACTTTGTAGCCCAGGCTGGCCTCGAACTCCCAACGATCCTCCTGTCTCATCTTCCCGAGTGCTGGGATTACAGGCGTGCGCCGCCACACCTGGCCTCCTTGAGCCTTTTAGTGAGATTCCCGGATGAAATACAGGATGCCCATTGATGAGAGTAACATAAATAGCTGTGTGATGTCCCAAATCGTGCAAGGGACGTATTTATACCAAAAAGTTGTTGATTATCTGAAAATCAAATGTTACTAAGCATCTTCTATTTATATTTGTTAATTCTGTCAATGCTGAGCCAGGCGTGGGGGAGCAAGCCTGTCAACCCAGCATTCAGGAAGCTGAGGCAGGAGTATTGCCAACCTGGGCTACATTTGAGTTTGAGCCAACCTGGCCTACATTGCGAGGTTCTTGTCTCAAAAACACAAAATAAATATAAAAGTAATTCTGGCAGCCCTACAATTACTATGCACCAGACTTTGTTGTAGGATCTGAAAACAACTCGCAACCTTTGCGCAGCCTACGTTCTTTGTTTGGTTTTTGATTTTTTGAGACATGGTCTCACTATGTAGCTCAGGATGGCCTCGAACTCAACAGATGATCCTTCTGCCTCAAACTCCAGAAAGCTGGGATTACACAGGCGCACCACCACGCCCAGAAGCAGCATCTGTTAAGCATCTAGCCTAGCATCATAGCACAAGCCTGTGATCCCAGCACTCGGGAGTCTGAGGCAGACAGATTGCCACAGGTTGGAGGCCAGCCTTGGCTCCTTAGTAAGTTCAAGGCCAGCCTAAACTACACAGCAAGATCTTCTCTCAAAAAAAATTTTTAAAAAAGCATCTACACCTGAAGTGGGTCAGCAAAATGCAATACCACATCTAGCCAATCCCCATGTCCTTTCCAGAGTACATAGAACGGAATGAATTAACGGAAATCTTTGTTGGGGAGGAGGGGTAGGAGTTACTGGGAATTGAACCCAGGGCTTTGGCACTGACCGACAGCCCCAGAAAATTTGGGGTTTTTTAAATTTTGAGATAAGGGTTCACTAAATCACTAAATTGCCCTGACTGGGCTTGAAATTGTCATCTTCCTGCCTCCGCCTCCCAGCGTTGTAGGATTACAGGTCTGTGTCACCATGCCCAGCAAGCAAACCATTTTCAGTCATCACTGTTTACTACTGCTGGACATGGTGGTGCACGCCTGTAATCCCAGCACTCCGGAGGCTGAGGCAGACAGATTGCCACAGGTTGGAGGCCAGCTTGGGCTCCATAGTAAGTTTGAATCCAGCCTGAACATAGCGAGATCCTACCTAAAATATTAATAATATTATTATTATCATTATTATATAATAAAGGTAAAATAATAAGGTGCTAAATGCAAGGTGCTCAAGCAAATTTCCTCGTGTGTCCAACATAAGGTTTTGCCTTCTGGCGCCCGCGTTTGTTTGGGCTATCCTACTGCGCACGCGCACGGTAGCCCTCAGGCGCGAGCTGCAGCCGCCGCCGCCAGAGGGCGCCACCAGATAGTGGCTGCTCTTGCGGGTTCCCAGAGGCCTAGATTGAGACACAGGAGCGGGCGCAAGCTCCGTACGTATGCGCGCTTTGCGTCCTCCCAGCCAGCATGGCGCCAGTGGAGCACGTTGTGGCGGACGCCGGGGCCTTCCTGCGGGACGCGGCTCTGCAGGTACCGGGGATACGGCCTAGGCGGGTGTGGTCCGGACCGCCGGCCCCTGAGGGATACACGGGCTCGGGCGGCGTGGTGCATGTGCGGGGGACTGTGAGCCGGGCGGGTCTCCCCGCAGGACATCGGGAAGAACATCTACACCGTCCGGGAGGTGGTCAGCGAGATTCGCGACAGGGCCGCGCGCCGGCGCCTGGCCGTGTTGCCCTACAAGCTGCGCTTCCGGGAGCCGCGGGCGGAGTATGTGCGGCTGGGTGAGTGCTGGGGCCGCGGCGGTGCGCGCGAGGCTGGCCCGCCGCCCCGAGCCCTAATGGAGAGGCGGCGCGGCCGACTGCGTCCTACTTTACCTCGTTTCCTTAGGGTGGTAGTTGTGTGTGTATTCGTTTTGAGACAGGGTCTCTCTGTGTAGTCCAACCCGCCCTTGAACTCGGCGGCAATCCTCCTGCCTCAGTCTCCCGAGCGCCGGGATTACAGACGTGCCCCACCGCGCCCAGCCCGTGCATTTAGATACAGAGACCCCCCCACCCAAACCAGGGAATGGTGTTTTTGGGCCTGGCATTAGACTTGAAAGAGTCAGCGTTCTCTTGTTAGGAACAAGGCAGTGACTTCTAGGAAAGACAGTCAGTGGTTTCAAAATGTTTCTGAGTTTAGAGGGACATTCTTACTTTTTAAGGAATGTGATCAGTGGCACAAGCACCTGCCTGGCAAGTACAAGATCCTTAGTTTGATTCCCAGTACCAAAAAAAAAAAGGGCAGTGTGGACAATATTCTTAATTGTACCTTGTGCTGTTGTAGAAGTCTTTCTGTTAGTAGAAATTTTTAGTTGTTAATTGTCAGTGGACACGGTAGTTAATAGCTGGCATGTATTATATGTTAACCACAGATTCACATTTTTTATGCTTCAAAAACTGTCCACTGGACAAGTGTGGTAGTACATGTCTGTAATCCTAGCACTTGGGAGACTGAGGCAGGAGTGTGGCTGTGAGTTCCAGACCAGCCTGAGCTACACACCGAGTTCAAGGCCAGCCTGAGTTACATGGCAAGACCCTGTCTCAAAAAAAAAAAAAAACTGTCCATTATTTATTACAAAACCTTAGAGTGGTTTTTGCCTCACCATAAAGTACAAATATGGCTGTTTTAAGAGTAGGAACACTTATTTGGGAATAGGAATAGCTCCTTAAAAAAAAAAGGAATAAAAAAAGAATAAAAAAAAAAAAAGGAATAGCTCCTTACGGCCAGGGGTGTCCCGGATGAGCTGCCCTGTCAGTGTACCCTGTTACACTTAGAATCCAAGGCTGGAGGGCTGGGACAAAGGAGTGTCAGTTCTAAGGTGCCACCTCTTCAGGGCAGAGCTCTGATCAGATCAGGTCCAGCAGCTTTGCGTGGCTGTCACCCTTGTTCTGTGTGTCCCTCTGTACTTGATAAGGGTGCTACAGTGAGTCTTGGGGGCAGAATGCAGATTCTCAGCAGCGAGCCGGAAAGGTCAGAAGGACGGACAACTGTGTTGACGTTTTCATGACACACTGATCCTCTCTTCGTTTTCCTGATACTCTCTCTCACTGTGGCTCTCCTTTTGCTCCTAACTAAAGTCGGAAATACCTTGTCCGCAGTGACTGAATTTTCAAAGAAAACCGGAGACTATCCCAGCCTCTCCGCCACGGATATCCAGGTGCTGGCACTCACGTACCAGTTGGAAGCTGAGTTTGTTGGGGTTTCTCACCTAAAACGAGAACCAGAAAAGGTAAACTAAGAGGGTCGGAGGTTTGTTTTTTTAGAAGGGTTACTGGGATTGTAATTCAGGACCTCATGCTTGCCAGGCAGGTACCACTAAGCTAAATCTCTGGCCCTGGTTTGTTTGTTTGTTTGTTTGTTTGTTTTTTTAACAAACTTTATAATGGGAATTCTCAGTTGTGTAAAATTTTTTTAAAAAATAGAACAGTACAGTATAGCTGACCCAAAATGCAGACCCAGAGTGCCCATCACCCTCCTCCACAGCTGTCCTGTGGCAGCTTGTCTGTTTTCATGTGTAGTGAGCCATAGCCCTGCCTACTGGGAACTTGGGAACTTGGGCATCAATTATTTCACAGGTGGGAATTCCTTGGCCTCTTTTTTTTTTTTTTTTTTGCCTTGGGGGCATCCAAACGCAGGGCCTCGCACAGACTAGAGGTTTATCTCTAAAGATCAGTACTCTGAACATGGTGGCACACACCTGTAATCCCAGCACTCGGGAGGGTGAGGCAAGAAGATCACCATATTTGAGGGCAGCCTGGGCTACATCGCAAGACCCTGTCTCAAGAAAATTTTTAAAATGTGAAAGGTCAATACTTTAAAAATAAGAATAGCC
The DNA here is from genome assembly GCA_004027595.1 of Dinomys branickii. Lineage (NCBI taxonomy): Eukaryota > Metazoa > Chordata > Mammalia > Rodentia > Dinomyidae > Dinomys > Dinomys branickii. The sequence continues at coordinate 56,038 of PVLD010004446.1, forward strand.
TCAAAGCCACCTTTATTTTTACCTTGTTTTGAGATAGGGTATCACTGTGTTGTCCAGGAGGACTTTGAACTCACTATCTAGGAAGGCTGACCTTGAATTCAGGATCATCCTGCCTCAGCCTCTCAAGTGCTAGTCAAAGCCCCTATTACTCCTAACAAATAGTAACCTTTAATGTATTAAGTAGTCACTGAGTATTCACGTTTCTCAGGTATTTCACAAATGTTATTTGTTTGGATCAGGATCCAAATAAGGCTCACACATTGCAGTTAACAAATGTGCCTTAGTTTCTTATCTATAGGTTCTATCTCAATTTAGACAGTGCCAAGAGAGTAAGGGTCTTTTAGTGTTGACAAAGACTTGCTTGATCTTATGGCACGCACCCATAATCCCAGCACTCTGGAGGAGCAGTGTGAATTCGAGGTCGAACTGGGCTACGTAGTGGATTCAGCCTGAACTGCATAGCAAGACCCTGTCTCAAAAAAAAAAGTTAAGAATAAAAAACAGGAAAAGGACCAGGGATATGGCTCAGTGGCACAAACGCCTGTCTTCTAAGCGCAAGGTCCTGAGTTGGATTCCCAGTACTAAAAAAAGAAAAAAGAATTATTAGATCCCCTTGTCTTAGTTATTTTTCTCAGTCCGAAGACAAAATACCCAGTGCCCAAAATGAAGGAAGGAAAGGTTTATTTAGCTTACAGTTCATGGAGGTTTTAGTCCATGATGGCCATTTCTGAGGCAGAGTGGCACATGGCAGAGGGCAAATGTTCATGGCAGCAGAGCACAGCAAAACAACCAGAGCAAAAGGGAGGAATGGCTGCAAGCAGCCTCCTTCCCTACCTTACATTGTGAACAGGCTACCCCCACCCAGGGGGGCATGTACCACTCGCAGAATCCCTGTACCCTCCTCTTCCACAGGCTCAGGATGTGTAAAGCACTGTGGCTTCCTGCTGAGTCACTCAGCCAAACCCCTAAACTCCCCAAGTTGACAATGTATCAACCATAACAATCCACCCCTTGTCAACTTGGCAACCAGACATTTCTTTAAACCAGTTTCCAGATATAAAGACATTATTATTACATTAGAACCATAACATTTTGCCCCCTAAAGACTCATGCACATCCCTTTATGCAAAAGGCATTTAGTCCATCTGCAAGTGTTGCCAAAGTCCTAACAATTTCAGCATTGCTGAAAAGTCCAAGGCCCAAGTCTTTTTCAAGATGTAAGGCAAACTCTTTAGTTACAAGTCCCAGTACAAATGAAAAGTTAAAACACTTCCGACGTTCAGTGGCACAAAATAAACGTTACCATTCCAAAAGGCACCACTAGGGGAATATAGAGCATTGGGACCAAAGCAAATCCAAAATCCTGTGGGGCTAACATGTCCTGTAATTCCACATCCAACATTTGAAGCAACTTATGACACATTGTGAGCTCCAAAGGGCTTGTATGAGTCCACCCCTATGGCACTTCTGGTGCTTACAGACTCCATAGCTTCTTTCAGGCCTGCTTTGCTCCCTCCTTGCAGCTTTCCTCGGATGATCCATGTTCCTGGCTTTTCTAAACTTCTGAGGTCTCCAGTGCACCTTTTGCTTCACACATCCTCGCATATTGCCCTCTTGGGCACACTGCCCGGCCTCCCAGGCCTTCTGAAATCTGGGTGGAAGACTCTTTAACCTCAGAACTCTTGCGTTCTCCATGCACCTAAAGCCAGGGCTGTGTGGTTGATGCCAAGGTCTGCTGCCACCTGGAGCAGTAGCCAAACTTTGCTCTCTCTCAGCCATAGGGGTTGAGAGCCTGGATCGCTGGGCACACTGAATCCAATGCTGAGGAACAAATTCTCTATGTTGCTGCCATTCTGGAACCTGGTGTGGCTGCCGCCGCCGCCATTCTGGAACATGACACATTTTGGCTTCCTTTTCAAGGCAGGGTCTTTCACCTTTGCAGTTTTGATGCTGTGAAGGGTGGGGACTTGCTTCTTGTGATGCTCTCAGGCCATCTTTTCCTTCCTCTTGTTCCTTCATAGCAATAGAGATCTCCTCAGCCTTATCTTTGCAGTCCACAGCTTTACTGGGCTTCCTTTATGGCCAAACTCACATTTTAAATCACTGTGCTGGGCTCTTTGCTCTTGATTCTCAACACAGATCTGGCTAAAATCCCCCAACAATAGCCATGCCACTTCCCCAACATTCAACTGCCTTGAAATTTCTTTTGCCAGATTAATTACTTTGCTGCCTCCTTTAATCTCTGTCTTAGGCAAAGTCTCTGGACATGAGCAAAATGCAGACAAACTTTCTGCCAAGCTGTAATATGCATCATCTGGAGTCCAACAACTAATGCAGTCCTTCCCAACAGAAACTTTCCAAACCTGGTCTTTACTGGCAGGATTTGTGAGCTCTGACCAGAATCTCCCAGACAGAAGAGCCAAATTTGTTCTAGAGCATCTCTTTCAGGCAACATCTCCAAACCTTTCCAAACTCTTCCCATAAGCCATTTCCAAAGGTTCTTCAACCACGTGGTCAGGTATAGTCGCAGCAACAACCCCACTCCTGGTACCAAATTCTGTCTTAATTACTTTTCTCACTTTGCTGAGACAAAATACCCAACCCAAAATGAAGGAAGGAAAAGTTTATTTAGCTTACAGTTTGTGGAGGTTTCAGTCTGTACTTGGTTGGCTCAGAGGCAGAGTGGCACATGGCAGAGGGCAGATGTTCATGGCAGCACAGCACAGCAAAAGCAACCAGTAAAAAGGGAGGAATGGCTGCAAGCAGCCTCTTTTCTTCCCTTACATTGTAAACAGGCTGCCCCCACCCAGGGGTCATAGCACTCACACAATCTCCAAGCCCTCCTCTTCTACAGGCTCAGAATGTGTATAAAGTAATAAGCACGTGGCTTCCTGCTGTGTCACTCAGCCAAACCTCTAGACTCCCCAAGTTGACACAATGTATCAACCGTAACACCCTTTACCTACCTGATGTCATCACAGTTCTGGTGGACTCACACTCTTACGCTGAGAATCAGTCAGGTTTAAAGTCCTCAGGTCCAAAAAGACTAACCCTCTGAGGCTCACGCTGTGTGTTAGCACAGTGCTCTCGCACTGGGGCTGTGAAAGGTGCCGTTTTGTGTGAACCCACTCAGGCCTCCAGGATACAGTGGAACAGGTTTTCCATTTGGCATCCAACAGCCCAAAACTTCATTCATTCATATTGCTTATGTGGTGCTGGGGCTTGAACCCAGGACCTTCAATGAGCTACATTGCCAACCCTTTTTTTTTTTTTTATTTTAAATTTATTTATTTATTTACTTACTTTTTGTCTTTTTGAGACAGAGTCTCACTATGCAGTTCAGGCTGGCCTTGAGCTTGCTGTAGCCCAAACTGGTCCTGAACTCACAGCAACCCTCCTGCCTCAGCCTCCCCAGTGCTGGGATCACAGGCATGCGCCACGACACCTGGCTCCGAACTCTTTTTTATTCTTTATTTTGACATACAGTCTCAAAATTGCCCAGGCTGAGCTCAAAAGTTGCAATCTTCATGCCTCAGCTTCCTAGATTGCCGGGAATATAGATGTGACCCACCACAACTGCCTTAAAACAAGGTGTCCTTTGACCAGCATTTGCACTCAAGGTATTTACATTCAGGATATAGCCAGAGGAGCTCGCAGGTTTTACAGTTGTGTGTATAATGGCAAAAAAACATTTATTTCATGTTGTTGGTAACGCTAAGTACTAACATTTTAAAAAATATTTTGCAATTTTTTTAAGCATTAGACATGTTTGATTTCAGCCGCCAGGGGAAATACTGAGGATTTTGTCAGATACCTTCTGTGTTGAAAGCTAAATAACCTTGCTTAGACCTGGTGCTTCTTTCCCCTGAAGGTTAGAGTGAGCTCCTCGACTCAGCACCCAGAAACCCCGCTGCACATCGCTGGCTTCCACCTCCCCTGCACGGTAAGCCTTTGGTGCACCCACTGGCTGAGACACTTACACCACCATCTCGCCCCACAGCTGTCTGTTTACAGCAGCCTGTGTTTACTGGACTGGTAGGATTGTCTGTCTGACCTGACGTGTGTGTCATGTCATTTTACCTATAACCCTGTCAGTTTCCAGGTGCTTAAATTACAATTTCTTAAGCCGGGTGTGGTGGCACACACCTGTAATCCCAGACCTCAGGCGGCTGAGGCAGGAGGATCACCATGAGTTCGAGGCCAGCCTATGCTACAAAATGAGCTCAAGGCCAGCCTGAACTGCATAGTGAGACCCTGTCTCAAAAAGGCAAAAAGAATTTACTGTTTCTTAAAAAAAAAAAGCCAGGTGCACACCTGTAATCCCAGCTGTTGGGAAGGCACAGCAGAAAGAGCCCCATGAGTAATAACCATCTCTTTGCGTCTCAGCCTAAACCCCCACAAGAAACAGCAGACTGTGGACCTCCCTCCAGTGATGAGCCCGAGCATCCGGAATTCAGCTCCTTCCTGTTCTGGAGGAAGCCTCTGCCTAATATCGACCAGGAGCTGCAGCAGCTGCTGGTGAGGCCTGGCCGGTGGTCCCCCCTCAGTGCCCGCTACTCCCGTGGGCCAATGGGTGTATTCTGATGCTATTTCAGATTGACGGAGGCAGGGAGGAGGAGGAGGAAAGTGACAGTTCTGAAGAAAGTCAAGGCGAAGACAGCGGCAATGACGGGGGTGGCTGGATAACCCCCAGCAACATCAAGCAGATCCAGCAGGAGCTGGAGAAGTGCGGCAGCCCAGAGGACGTGCGGGTCGGCTGCGTGACCACAGACTTCGCTGTGCAGGTGGGTGAGGCAGCCTCTTCCTTACCTTTCTGTGGCAGAGAAACAATGCCCAGTGTCAAAAGTTAAAGGAGGACAGGGTTATTTCCGCTCACGGTAGAGGGTCAGTCAGCTGGCTCCGAGGCGGGGTGGCAAGGCAGAGGAGCGCCCCAGAGGAGGAACAGTTCGTGGCATGACAGAAGGCAGCAAAAGCAGCAAGTGAGAAGTGGCCCTATTTCTGTCTCTCACACCCTATCCGGGCTGGGCACTCACACCCAGGGCAGGGTGCCCTTAACCCACCCCAGAACTCTGCCAGACCAGTCACTGGACTAACGCACTAACCACATACCCTTGATCCCAGCGTCCACACTCCAGGCCCCGCCACAGGCCGGCCCCCAGCTTTGTGTCGGTCATGTAGGGCTCTGGGGTACAGAGTGGGGACAGAGCTGTGTGCTTATCTTCCCGTGTCCTGTGCTGTTTGGTCATTGTTCATTTCTCTAGCTATTACAGTTCTTAGGCTGGACAGTCATACGATAACGGTGACAAAATCCGTAGAGTGTGTTCACCTTTTAACCTTCGATATTCCTGGTCAGCTGATGCTTTTCCCTCTGACGCCCTGGGCTCAAGCCCCCACGCGTGGTGCCCCATAGCAGGTAGCAGAGCTGTGTTGCAGGCAGCCCAGCTCAGGCCGTACGCGCGGGCCTCGTTGCTTGCAGAATGTCCTGCTGCAGATGGGGCTGCACGCGCTGGCACTGAATGGCATGCGGATCCGAGAAGCCCGGAGCTACATCTTGCGCTGCCACGGCTGCTTCAGGTGCGGAGCTATCCCCTGGTCTGAACCCACCTGGTTAGGAACTTTCACAGGGAGGGCTGGGGTGCGCCCTGGTCCGGCTGTGGCCTGCGCAGGGCCCTGGGTTCCACCCCTGGTGCTGCCAGAAGGAGAAACCCTGCTGCGGGGTGAATGGGTAGGGCGGGGCGGTGGGAATGGGCCACTGGGAGTGACGAGGTGGAGACACCTGGTGACATCTGGGTTGTTGGTGCTTGTCTCTGCAGTACGGGGATTCAGCCCAACCCTTTTTTACTCAGATAAAACCACTAAGTTGCCCAAGCAGAGCTTGAGCTCTAGTTCTTCCTGCCATAGCCTCACAGAGCACTGGGCTTGCAGACACGCACTGCCTGTACCCAGAGCACACGCTCACACCTGGGCTCCTCCTGCCGCCTGCGTAATCTCGCTAAGATTGACCACCTCTGTGCTTCAGATTCTTCGTTTCTTTTTCTTTGTTTTCTTTTTGTTTTTTGTGACTGCATCTCACAGTATGTAGTCCAGATTGGCCTCAAACTCATGATCCTCCTGCCTCAGCCTCCTGAGTGGTGGGGTTACAAGCATGCACCCCGCAGCCAGCTTCCAGAGTCATAAATAAAATGGCAGATGTTGTGAAGAACAAGAAAGATTTCATCATACAAGGATCAGTTCACTGGCTGCTTCTCTCTGCACTGTCCCAGCTCTGCTGGGCGCTGCCCTAGGCATAGTGGTGTTCTGTGCGGCCCAGGCTTACCTGTGCCAGTGGCCCAGGCCGTGGCCTGGGGCAGCTTCTACCTCCCCCATCTACAGCTGGATCTAGTGGAGCGCGTGGTGCCGGGGTCCGAGAGGGAGGGCTTAGTCCTTTGTCGGGCACCCGCCAGGTGGAAGTCAGCCCCCCCACCTTGTCCCTGACCTTGGGGACCAGTGCCGAGTCCCGGAAGGACGGGGACTGTACCGCCCTTGGCAGTGGCAGCTTTTTACTGCTCAGCAGCTGTGCCCTGTCTCCCCTGTGAGCCGAAGTCCTTGGTAAGCCCCTGCCACTCCCTGGATTGACGCCCACTAGCATTTGGGTTAGGGTGGGTCCAAGGTGCAGCACGCTGCTTGAGAAAGGAGGGCGTCATCAGAGCTCTCACCGGTGCCAGGCCGCCTGGGTCTGTGCCACCCACCAGCTTCTGGGGCGCAGTGCCGATGCTCCTGTGCCTGCAGGGGTCCCGAGGGAGCTCGGGAGAACGTGGCTGGCGGTGCTCGGGTAACAGACACCTGCTCGATTTCTCATTTCTCCTGGGCTTTCCTTCATCTCTTCCCTTTCAGGAAGGGAGTGGCACTTGGCTGCACCCTCACTGAGCGTGAGCACAGGCACCCTTTGTGTGATTTGGGTATGTGGCTGTTGGAGGCAGAGGCAGGACGGTTGCAAGTTTGAGGCTAGTCTGGGCCACTTAGACCCTGTGTCAGAATAAACAAAAAGTGCCCAGCCTTCTCTGGGCTGCCCTTAGTCGCTGCAAAGGGACAAGCACCGGTGTGGCGCACTTCAGCTTCTGTTCGCTCCCCCTGAGGCTGTGACTCGGCACGCACTGCCTCAGCGTCAGCACGTGCCTCTCCTCTGTCCCCAGGACCACGAGCGACATGAGCCGAGTGTTCTGCGCACACTGTGGCAACAAGACCCTGAAGAAAGTGTCCGTGACTGTGAGCGACGACGGCACCCTACACATGCACTTCTCCCGCAACCCCAAGGTGCTGAACCCACGAGGCCTTCGGGTGAGTCACTGCCGCCGCCAGGCTCAGACCACAGAAGAGCTGTGTGGTGGCAGCTGCTGGATACCGGGTTGGGGCCAGGGGCCAGAAAACGCACACCGAGCTCCCACACACCTCTCGCCTCGGACTGTGCAGTAGCGGCCAGTGAAGGCTGCTCCGGAACAGAGGCTGCATTCATGCAGGCGCCAGGAGGGGCCAGGCACTACACATACCCCACATAGAGGCAAATCCAGAAGATGGGTGTGAGAGCAAGTTTTTTTTTTAATAGTACTAGAGATTGAACTGAGCACTTTGCACTGAACTCCACACCTAACCCTTTTAAAAATTATTTTTTGACACGTGGGGCACACACCTGTAATCTCAGCACTGGGGAGGCTGAGGCAGGAGGATTGCAATGAGTTTGAGGCCAACCCGGGCTACATAGTGAGCTCAAGGCCTGGCTGCAATACATAGCAAGACCCTGTCTCGAAAAACATACATAAATAAAGTTTAAAATTTTTTCTTCAAAGTTCTAAGGTCTTGCTAAAGTATCCTGACTGGGCCTGAACTTGTGATCCTCCTGCCTGAGCCTCCCAAGTGCTGGGATTACAGGGGCGCATCACCTTCCTGGTGTTTGTTCCTTCCTTCTTGTTTTTAATCAGCATGTGCTTGAGATAAATAATTACATTCATCCCCCACCACTTCGGGCTCAGCCCGACTCCTGCCTCACACTGGGCCTCCGCATCCCAAGCTCAGAACATCTCACCACTCCCGGCTTCCCCCGCCTCTGCCCTGCAGTCAGAACTTCTAGCACCGCTCGGGGAAGGTGGGTTTTGACCCCACATCTGCTTTCTGTCTCCGGCCCAGGGGTGCGGTCAGAGCCTGGGTTTTCCTTTCCCTGGTGCCCTGGGCTGAGATCGGTGGGGGTGGGGATGGGGTTGCGCAGCGGCCGCGACACCACCGCCTCCCCGTCTCCCTGCAGTACTCGCTTCCCATGCCGAGAGGGGGCAAATACGCCGTCAACCCGCACCTGACGGAGGACCAGCGCTTCCCGCAGCTGCGACTGTCCCGGAAGGCCCAGCAGAAGACCAACGTGTTTGCCCCCGACTATGCCGCCGGGGTGTCGCCCTTCGCAGAGAATGATGTCTCCAGCCGCGCGGCCACCCTGCAGGTCCGCGACAGCACCCTGGGAGCCGGGCGGAGACGCTTAAATCCCAACGCCTCCAGAAAGAAGTTTGTGAAGAGGCGGTGAAGCCGCCGTGGGCTCCTGCACGCAGCCTGGACGGCGCTGCGGTGCGGAGGACAAGTCCCAGGCAGCTGTGTCTGCCGGAACACCTGGGGGGGCCAGTGCCCAGCTCCTTCGCAACCCCCCGCGGGGGGCGGGGCCTCGGCCTGCGGGCCACACCAGGACTGGCCGTGGGGTGGGACCGGTGGGCCCCGGACAGCTGGGCCAGAGCGTACAGCCGCGGGGGAGGAAGTTCCAGGTTCCGGAATGTTTTCTAGTAAGTGCGGCCGGCGCAAGCGCAAGCGCAAGCTCCAGACTGTTGCCCGTGGGGGAGTTCGATCGGCTGAGTAAGCCCTGTGCCCCAGGGTGGGGCCGCGTTTGCGTTTCACAGTAAACGACTGCTCCCGCCTTTTCCTTTGTCTCCCACCTTTTTTTTAAAGCCTTCAGGAAAGTTAAGGGGCGCGGGCTCCTGGCAGCCTTCCCAGGGTTTGTGTTCGGTTGGCGTCTTCTCACGGCTTTCTGCCCTACGCGGTCACAGAGCGGCGCCCAGGAAGGGCCTGGCCCTTTACCTTCATGCAGTACACTTGGCAGATTTAGAACTTTTATTTTCTTGTGAGACAGGGCCTGGCTGTGCAGTTCACGCTGGCCGTGGACTCAGCGATACTCCTGCCTCAGCTTCCCCAGTGCTGGGATTGTAGGCGCAACCAGTAGGCTGAAACATTTCCTTCACGTTGGCAGTGTTGGGGGCCCCGCCCCTGAGCTCCTCGCCCAGCGTTGGGAAATACCTGCTGGACATGGGCTGGGCACTGGGCCCCACTTGGGGTCAGCTCATGGAGGCAGGGAGCCGCCAGCTCGAGCTCTGAAAGGTGTCACAGCGGCAGTGACCGAGAGCCCCTAGGATGCAGTACCAGGTGCGGCCGCGTGGACTCCAGTGGTCCTGAGGCGCTAATGGTTCAGTGACCGTCCAGGGGGCAGCCATTGTGAGTGACCAGGCGGGCGGGACTTCAACTTAGGCCCTGTGCATGTGTCACAGACACACGGCGGAGGTTGGGAGGCACGCTGAACGCGGGAGTGTGCGCCGACCCTGCCTTGCTCTCCTCCGCGGGGCGGGCGGCTCCCGCATGAGGTCAGAAGAGGGGCAAGAGGGTCAGGCAGGGACGGAACAACGCTTTTGTAAAATGAGGGGGAGAGGAATTGAAGGGCTGGAGGGGAATGGCCGTAAAGCAGCAGCAAGTTCGTTCCCAGGATGGCGCGACCACTGAGCATGCACCATGCGCTGCCGCGGAGAAAACCCCGGGAGAGGGGAAACGCGGCCTTGGGGTTTGCGGACCTCCAGCCCCGCGCTGTGCATCAGGTCCCGCACGTCGGTAGAGGCCGCACAGAGAGAGCGGCGGGTGTGGAGCCCCGGTGTGGGTTCAGGGCCCCGCCGCTGGTGACCCAGGGAGACTGTGGGAAGCTCCCCCGCGCCTCAGGTAGTTTTTCCCTGCCGCGTGGCAGAAATCACACTTAACGCACAGTACTGTCCCGAGGAAGGCGCTGCGGGCTGCAACACAGCACAGATGGTAACAGGCGCGCACTGTTAGTGCCGGTGGCCCCAGGCTAGCGGCTCCTGTCTCTCAGGTCTACACGTCTCCACCCAGCCTCACGCAGTCACGGGGCGGGCTTCTAGATTTTTGGTTGATCCATGGTCCAAAGCTGGGATTATGGGTGTGAGTGCCGCACGCGCTGTAAGGGAGGCAAGAGCCTTGCTCTCTGCCGCTCCTCGCTTTTGCTCTTGCTGCTTTTGCCCTCTGCCTTGGAGTGTGGACTGACACTGCCCCCAACTGTAAGCTAAATAAACCTTTCCTTCCTTCATTTTGGGTGTTGGGTATTTTGTCCCAGTAACAAGAGGAAAGTAAACAACAAACACGTTAGGGAAAATGCATCCCAGATTTTAAAATTCAGCCCTTCTCTATTCGATGGTTGCTTTTTTTTTTTTTTTTTTTTTTAGAAAGGATCTTGATATGCAGTTTGGGCTGGCGTCACACTCGTGGTGATCCTCCTGCCTCAGCATTCCATGTGCTGGGATTATAGGCATGTGCCACCATGCATGGTGTGATGGTTACTCTTTATAAACATGGTGGGCCTTCTGTATGTCTTAGCTCTTAGCAGAGTGTCTTTTTTATTTTCTGGTTCTCACGAAATCTGGCGAGTACCTTTTAAACAATAAATGGCTTGCTAGGATGGGCCCTGGGTTTGATCCGCAGCATGCAGCGGGGTAAGCACAGGGACAGAGGACATCTGTCACTGAGTGACCTCTGCTTATAACCCTTAATGCCCTCCCCCTTTTTGAGACAGTCTCCCTCCTTGCACTCTCCACATCCTCCTCCTTCAGCCTCCTGAGTGCTGAGATGACAGGTGTGCACTACCACAGCCAGCTAGAACCTATCATTTTATATAACCTGAACTTGAAAGTCAAGCAGTTGTACTTGTGTATTTTGTGGTTTGAGGCAATTACAAATTCCTGCCCATGTTATAGGGAGAGGGAATTAGATTCAATACCTTCAAACTCTAAGGGCTGGGCCAGGGATACAGCTCAGCAGCACAAGTGCCTGCCTGGCAAGCACACGGTCCTGAGTTCTATTCCCAGTACCAAAATCTAAGGGATAACAGAAAAACAAACTGATCAGGTTCTATAGTTAATTTGATTTTCAGAGTAATTATATGCAGGCATAGTATCATATGCCTGTAATCCCAACACAAAGAGGCTGAGGCAGGAGGATCCTACATTAGAGGTCAGCCTGGACAACATAGCAAGAGCCTGTCTCAAAAAAAGGTGGGAGGTTTTGGGTGTAGCTCAGTGATTGAGCACTTGGCCTGTAGTCGATTGATAACGGGTCCTCAGCTTATAACCCCCAGCTGCACAGTGAGCGCGGCGCTGGGAGTGGGAGGCCCGCCTGGGGACTGTTGCCAGCACATAAGAGGCAGAGCTGGAGGAGGAGGAGGCTGTTGGGAGCGGGGAAGGGCTGCTGAAGCTGGTGGAAGCCGTGAGGAGCTGTTGGTTCTGTTGGAGGAGCCCGTCATGCCGGCTTTCCTGATGAACTTGGCTGTTTTCATCCTCTGAGGAGCCCGGGACCAACATTTCTTGTTGCCACTGACAATGGCTTGGGTTCACTTTGGGGGAGCTCTGGTCCTCACGGGAACTCAGCTGTCTTCAGGACCTCACTGTTGCTGAGGATGGCTGGGGTACCTTTCGGGGCAGCTCTGGTTCTTCTGAGCGTCGCTTCCTGGCTCCAGTGCAGCTCCCTCAGCCTGCTGGCACAGACTCTGCATCCCGCTGGCACAGACTTCCTAGATTCCACCACCGACCTTTGGGCCTTCCCAGCACAGATCCATGAGACAGACCTGCATGAGACGTTGTCGTGGGCTCTGGGCCTCCAGTTGGATTCGTGGGAGGCACTGTTACGTGCTCTAGGTCTTCAGCTGGTGTCACGCAGGACCTTATCACAGGATCCAGGCCCTCAGCTGGATTCTTGGTCTGTAGTGTGTGGACAGATTTCCTGCACTCTCTTGTGTATCATTCTTTGATAAATAATCTTATAAAATGTGTCTTGTATTTTATTGTTCTCCCCTTGCAAAAATAAGCCCTGAACCAACATACTCACCTGTATGCATGATTCCCCTTGAGTTCCCTCCCCAGCGCTGAGAAAAACTGGCTACTATAATAACAGTCCTAGGGGCTGGGGATATAGCTCAGTGGAATAAGCGCCTGCCTAGCAAGCGCAGGGTCCTGAGTTCGATCCCCAGTACCGCCAAAAAAAAAAAAAATAATAATAATAATAGTCCCAAACTATTAGATATAATTACCCAGTACGTGCAGGGGAAGAAACCTAGACTGGGGAGTCTAAGCACCTCTACATCATGATATTTCAGTGTGTAGCTGGAGATAATCCTCCTCCCCCAGGGTCTTCGCACAGGGCTACATCCTTAGCCCTTTTTTTTATTTATTTTGATACAGGGTCTCACAAAGTCACTAAAAGCCAAGTTAACTTGTGATCCACCTGCCTCAGCCTCCCGGTGCTGGGATTACAGACCCGTACCAGTAGGCCTATAATGGAGGTAGATTCTCCTCTGGAGACAGAAGCAAGGCAGCGATGAGACTAATTCTGGGGACGACTGGTGCGCACTTGCCAAACAGCACTCTGCTCCAGGTGTGGGGTACTGGGTGTGGCTCTTCACACAGCCATCAGGAAGTTTGCTGGAGCTGGCGTGGCTGCATAAGTGTTTTGGAACTGGATGCATGACTCAGACCAGTGCAGAGAAAATAATCAAGAGGCAGGAAGTGCCTTTTGCTAACTGTTCCTTTTGTTTGTCTTAGAAATTACCAATGTGCCCGTCTCCGAATGTGTTCCCAGGAAAGGGATGCAGCGGGCTAGGCAGGGACGACAGGGCCACCCGAGAGGAATCCCTCCACCACAAGTGACTCCTTTGCAGGAGTAATTGCGGCTTAAGCACAATGTGCTAAGCCCAGCAGGAGCCAACCAAATTCGGGACAGAAGAAGACCGACAGCATTGGGGTGGGACACAGCCCACCACAGGAAGCCCTGCACGCCAGGGCTTGTCCTGTGCGACAGATGGGCGATGGGAGGGCAGCGCAGGCCGGGGTTTATAGAAACTTTCCTGCCCAACGCCAAGGACCGCGCCCTCTGGGGCCCCTCACTGTATCTACAGGAGCCTCTGAGGACAGCAGCTCCCCAGCTCCCCGACGCCCGAGTGGCTCTGAGCTAAGGGACACAGTCTCCTGCAGCTCAAAGAAAAGCAAGGGGACTTTGGGGACCGTCTTGTGCAAAAAAGCAGCTGCACACACGGACCCCGTGGATCAGCCGGTGACTAATGAGGCTGTTTGTACTTTCATCAGTAGAATGCCAGGGGACTCCCAAGGGTGCGCCTGGTCCTGCTCTTTATGCTAGATAATGAAGACAACAGACCTTCATCTGCTCGCTGCGCGCACAGGAGCGGGGGAGGTTGCCGTGCACTGCCCAGTGCACACCTGCCCCGCCGCAGGAGTGCCTGGGACTTGTACCGACTCACACTGCCTGGGAGTTTGGTAGGAAGGAGTCTTGAGGACAAGCAGAACCAAGCCACATTTTTATAGGAGGGGCAACCAGAGCTCAAAGAAAAAAGCAGCAGCTGACTGGAGATAGACTCAAGAACTCTGAGTCTAGCCAGATGTGGTGGAGCGCTCCTGTAATCCCAGCCCTTGGGAGGCTGAGCCAGGAGGGTCGGGCCCGGCTGGGTTATGTAGTTAAGGCTAGCATGTACTACATAGGAGAGGCTGTCTCAGCAAAAGAAAACAAAAGAAAAGAAGGGAGGGGAGGGGAGGGGAGGGAAAGAGAATTCCGACTCTGGGTGTGACTGAATAATCCCAGCCACTAAGGGGGCATGGAGGTGCAGGCCTGGAATCCCAGCACTCTGAGAGGCTGCGTCAGGAGGAGTGCTGCAAATTCAAGCACAGTAGAGTTCAAGGCCAGCTTGAACTATATAGTGAGGTCCTGTCTGAAAAGAAAAAATAATTGGGAGGCCGTGGCAGGACTGCAAATTCAAGACCAGCCTGGGTGGGCAATTTATCCAGGTAAGGCAGATATGGTGCTCCGTGCCTATACCATCCCGGAGGGAGGCTGAGACAGGAGGATCACTGCGTTCCGGTACACAGTGAGTTCAAGGCTAGCCTGAGCTGCAGAGAAACTATCTAAACTACATACAAACTGTCTAAATAAGTAAATGAATGCTGGAGATGCAGAGGTGGTAGAGGCCCTGGGTTTAATTTCCCTATACCACCACCACCACAAAAAATGTACTATTTCAGTGACTGAGTTTTCCTAGATCGCCTTAGGTATTTCACCAGAGGTAAAATGTAAGAGCCCTGTGCACCCCCACCCTCTTTCCTCCTTTGTTATTCTTTTGGCTGTTTGTCACTTAAAAATTCCCGGCTTTTTGACATCTCTTCCCTGTTCTGTCAGATAATTTTATTGTAACTTTTACTTATACAGATTTGAACTTTTTGCTGTTGTTTCATACTTTCAAGCTTAAAGGGTGACAACTATTTTTTTTTTTTTTTGGCGGTACTGGGGATCGAACTCAGGACCCTGCGCTTGCTAGACAGGCGCTTATTCCACTGAGCTATATCCCCAGCCCATGTCAAGCTTAAAGGGAAAACCATTAAGCTTTCCTGTCTGGAGTATTTCATATTCCCCCGGCTGCTGTGTCCCCACCAGCCTTGCCCTGAGGAGCTCCTGCCCTAGCTCTAGCTCACAAACCTAGGAGTTCCCATTGGCTGTCGCTGAAGAGCAAGCACGACCCGGGGCATTCACACAGGGCAGAGCCTTCTATTGGCCCTGCAAATGGCTGAACCTGAGCCTCGCAAAAGGGGATAGTAATTCATTTCCATAGAGCAGTCTCCCTGGGAGTCACAGTGACTCAGCAGAATTTGACCCCAGCTCAGTCACACCTTACTCTATCGGCCCCATTCCGTGCCAAGGCGACTTCCCGCGGCTGGGAGGGGTCAAGTGGGCCCCAGCTGCAACGTACCCCAGGGGTCCTGGACAGAGCAGACAGGCCTGCCGCCTACCCGCACCCAGGTCTTTGAGGCCTCGCTCACTCTTCAACCCCAAAGCACCCTTCAGGACTTGGACACCATGGGTGTCTACTGCGTGCCCACGGCCTTTTCTGGTTACTCAGCTTTGGAGCCCTCGCCCTGTGCCCAGGGTGCGCACGCCTCGCCCCACCCACTCTCCGGGCACCCCCGGCTGCAGTGGGCCGGGCCCGCCGGGCAGGATATAAAGCTCAGAGCTCGGCTCTCAAATCTCCGGACGCCTTGGAATTGCATTTTGAGCTGCCCGGACTACTTTCCAGGCTAGACCTGGTCGCCCCGGCAACCAGAGGCTCAGCTAATCAGCGTCCGGAAGGCTGCACTCCGCGGCGCTCTGTGGAAGCCATGGCGGGTGAGTGCTGCGCCGAGACTCCTGTCTCCCGAGATCCAGCTTCGGTGGTCTGGAGGAGAACGCGAGGGTGTAGCCCTTGTTTCTGGTCCAAAACTGAAAAGCTGAAGAGGTTCGGGTCCCGAAATGATCCTTTTTGTTTTTGTCTTTTTGAGACAGGGTCTCATTATGCAGTTCAGGCTGGTCTTGAGCTCACTTTGTAGCCCAGGCTGGCCTCGAACTCTCAAAGATCCTCCTGCCTCAGCCTCCCGAGTGCCGGGATTACAGGTGTGCGTCACCACGCCCGGCTTCCCGGGGTGATCCTTGAACAGTCTCCCGGAGAAGAGCTTCTGTTACCCAGAGTGTCCGATGCCCCCTTAGCCGTCCTTACAAACTCTGGCAGCATTTAGGGGAATATTTACCCAGGGAAGCAAAAATCCCCTCCAAGCCAGGTTAGAAACTGACCATCAAGGACCAAATGTGACCCACTGTCCGTAGCTCCTTTGGCCTTCTAGTATTTAAAACATTTTAGAGAGCTGGGCATGGTGGCGCACGCCTGTAATCCCAGCCCTCCGGAGGCTGAGCCAGGGGATCCTTGCGAGTTCAAGACCAGCATGGGCTACAAAGTGAGCTCCAGGCCAGCCTGAACTGCATAGCGAGATCCTGTCTCAAAAAGACATATAAAAATAACTAAATAAAACATTTTAAAGTAAGCTACTAATACCTAAAGTACAAATAGATGGTTTCACTTAAAAAGTGTGCATTGGCAGCATCCGAGGGAAAATGGGAAGATCTGACCATTGTAGGGGCTGGAATGGGAAACTGGCTGGTTGGAGAGGAAGGAGGCCCAACTCCAAACAGCCAGGCCCCGGAGACATTTGTGACCCCTAGGCTTGGCAAACCCCATCTGGTGTTGGTCCATGTCAGTGGCATCACCCTACAGGTCCCCACTGTTCTGACACCTGCTTGCCCGGACGTACTCCCAACCACCAGCACCAGCAGGAGCTGAGAGATTTCCCAGGGAGCCTTGCTCTGAGGTGGGCCGGCACCAGGACTTAGACACCATTTGCTCAACTGGACGGGGTCCACCTTTCTGGTTTCCTTTCTCTCTGACCTACCTCACCTCTGAAAACACACAAGGCACGGACATGATCTAGAATCTCATCTTGCTAAAGGTGAGGAAAGAGATTGCCTTTGCGTTTGACATGCAAATCTTGTCAGAATGCATGAGAAAGGCATAGCTGTTGGCTGGAAACCCGGGGCTGAGGTGCAGGGAGAGGCATGGGGAAGAGTTTCAACAGCTGGCGAGGCCTCCTGCGCGCTTGCTAGCTGCTGTTTCTCTCTGCAGCCCCCTTACCCACAGCATAATTTTCAAGCCTGCTAGTGGGTCTCTGAAACTGCACAGCATAGGACCCTGTATACACCCATCTCTCCTACACCGACATACCTGTTTAACTTCTAAGTTAGGCCCGATGAGAGATGAACAACAAGTAATGATAAGACAATTATAACACTATACCATAATAAAAATCGCTTAACATTTATGACTCAAGCCAGGCGTGGTGGCGCACACCTGTAATCTTAGCACTCAGGAGGCTGAGGCAGGAGGATCACTGAGAGTTGGAGACCAGCCTGGGCTACAGAGTGAGCTCAAGGCCCGCCTGAACTGCATAGCACGACCCTGTCTCAAAAAGACAAAAAAAATCTTACTGTCAGTGACTTTCCCCATAGAGCGGTGTGCCACAACCCCTCTCTCAGGCACGCCGTTATTCAGCTCCACTGGGTCAGGCACCACTGATCCCCTGCAGCGTGGCAGTGCACAGTTTAACCTGGAAGGCAAGAAGAAACTGGAGGGTGTGATGGCAGAGAGGAGCAGGGGTGCTGGGGCGATAGCCAGGCACAGCGGTCAGCTCCCGAGACACAGCCCAGAGAATTCTGGCCACCAGCAGTGTAGGCTTCTTCCAAACAAAGGCAACTGTTCACAACAGTGATGAATCCCAAGTGCTCGGCACAGTGCTTGGTGAGTACTAGGTGCCCGTGAAAGAACTGCAGACTCTGAGAGGGTTCATCTGTGAGAACATTAACTTTGGCGGGGGCTGGCCAGTGGGGGCTTGGGGTAGAAATGAAGACAGATGCTGCCGGCAGAGTGTTGCACACTTGAGATCTCAGCTACTAGGGAAGCTGAGGCCAGAAGATCAGAAGTTCAAAACCAGCCTGCGCAACTTACCAAGATCCTCAAAATAAAAAATAAAGGGCTGGGGATGTAGCTTAGTGGTAGAGCACTTGGATGAGTGAGGCTGTGGATTTGAACCTCAGTATTTTAAAAACAAAAAAGGTAGGTGGTAGGGAAAGAAGGGGGGCTTTGAAGTTCATGAAGAATTGAGGGTGAACCAGGAACATATTTTAATTAAGCCCCTGTTTAATCTAGGCCTGTGATTTGACAGTAAACAAGTGCACAGAGATGCATTAACCGAGATGGAAGCTGGGAGAGTTGGCCCACACCTGTAGTCCTAGCACTCAGGAGGCTGAGGCAGGAGGATCGCCACGAGTTTGTGGCTAGCCTGGGCTGCATAGCGAGACCTGGTCTCAAGCAAAACAAAAGATGTGGTAGGGCATGACAATATAATTCAGTGGTTGAGCCCGGGGTTCAAGCCCCAGCCCCAAACTACCACAAAAGCCGCTGTGCAGAGCCGTGTTAGGTACACTCGCTTTAGCTGAGGCTCCCTCTGATGCTGCGGATGTCAAGCAGAAATGCGTGTGAAGCCGGGACCCTGAGGACAACCCTTTTTGGAACTCAGTTCGGATCTCTGGGCTGGGGAAGCCCTTCCTAATAGACTAGCCCTGAAGCAACAGTTTTCCTCTGGTGCAGTTTCGTCTCCTCTCGTGTCAGGCTAATGCCCTTGTGCCGTGGGGTAGTCATCAGTGGAACGCTGCCTCTCTCAGGTCGCATCTAAGAAGCCTGTGTCACTGGCCGTTTAAATGGCAGGAAAGGGAAGTGAACCTTCAAGCTCAAAAAACTCAGTTTGGACCGTTAACAAAAACAAAGTGGAAGGCGGAGAGAGCGCCTAGTGTGAGCCGGGAGAGCCCTAGAGCTCTGGCCCCCGGGACGTAAAGGGACACGCGACACTGGGCGCTGGCATCGTGCCGGGCTCGGTCTGGCCCCTCAGCTACCAGGCTGGGCGGCAGCGCACGGCCCCCCCTCAGGGGAGGCGCTGCTTAGGGCGGGCTGGGCGGCCGCCGCCCTCCCTCGCCTTTTCTCTCTCTGGCCTGCGCCGCTCGCGGCCGGCCTGGACCAGCTGGAGAGAAGCGCAGCCCCCCAGGGCCCTCCCCGCCGGGCTTCCTTCCCCGGCCCGCTACGCCGCCCCTCGGCGTCTCTTTGCTCCTGCGTGAATTTGGGCTTGTGCTGTTTTTCTTGCGATGGAAGCGAAAGTCCGCGTGCTCTTCGCCCATCAGTGGGCACGCTCTTCCCCTACATTCATGCTGCCCTTGAGTTCTAATAAAGCTTCCTTCAGTGACATCAAAAAAAGATATAGAAGCCAGGCATAGTGGTGCACGCCTGTAATCCCAGCACTCGGGAGGCTGAGGCAGGAGGATTGTTGCGAGTCCGAGACCGCCTGGGCTACAAAGTGAGCTCAAGGCTAGCCTGAAGTGCATAGGGAGACCCTGTCTCAAAAAGAAAAAGAAAATGTAGAGACTGGTAACGCAGGATTTTTACCTTTGGGCAGTAAATCTCCTGATCTACTCTTAAAAAAAATTTTTTAAGCCTAGTAGCTAATGGGGCCAGACCGAGCCCGGCATGATGCCAGCGCCCAGTCTTGCGTGTCCCTTTGTGTCCCGGGGGCCAGAGCTCTAGGGCTCTCCCGGCTCACGCTACTCTCTCCGCCTTCCACTCTTTTGTGCATTAAAAAATTTTTTTTTGTTTTGGATCGGGAGTTGAACTCAGGACCGCATGCTTGCTAGGCAGGCACTGTGTCCCTGAGCTATCTACCCAGCCCCCTAAAATTTTTAAAGAATACAATACTGGAGATGAAACCCAGAAACACTACCACTTAGCTACATCTCCCACCCTTTTCAAATTGTTTGAGATATGATCACTCCCAACTGTTCTCAAACTCTCAATCCGCCTGCCTCAGCCTCCTAGGTAGCTGGGATTATAGGTGTGCTCTAGCCTGCTCCCTTTTTAAAAAAAAAAAATTTTGGAAGGTGAGCTCTTAGAGCAGGAGGTGGATATCCTGACTTGATTATTTCCTGCAAAGTGCCTTTATTGTTTTCTCACTCGGGAAATGCTTAATATCCAAGGTCAGTAGAAGAAAACTTGACAAGGCAGTATTTAGTAAGTGCTGATCATGGAAAGGTAAATCACAAAGAAAACGTAGATCAGAGTTTAAGAGGCTCCTATTCCTCCCATATCGAGGACCTGGCCGAGGCCCCCAAAGGCCTGTATGAGGGCTGCGGGGAAAGGATGAAGTCAACCGACATTCAGTAACACACGGAGGGGCCTGGGGAGCAGCGTCTCAGGACGGGCAGAAACAAAGACGGCCCAGGGCAGACCCCGTTTATGGGGTGTGGGGCAAAGACAGGTGGAGGACTCGCCCGCCAAGGGTAATCCTGCAAGTGACTCAAGCGGGCGATGACCCCATGCTAAGAACGACCTTGCCCTGCAGTGCTTTTTACTCTACCGGTGTTGGTTTAGTCTTAGTGGGTGGGAGAGGATGGCCCCTCCCTAAGCAGTTCGTGGGAAATCTCACGCGGGTGATGCCCATAATCCCAAACGGCCATTTACCCCGCAGGGCAGCATGCAAAATTAGCCATTGTGAACCTGTGGTCCCCAGCACTCCCCGTGAGCTCAAGGCCAGCCTGAACTGCGCAGCGAGACCCTGAATCAAAAGCAAAACCAAGGAATAAGAACTTGCTGACTCCCTTTTTCCCTGGCCACTCAAAGCGGGTGAACCACTTCCATGGCATCCAAATCACCGCGGGGCTCCTCTTCCACGGCGTCTTAGTCTAAAGAGTCCAAAGTCCAACGCAGAGCCTCGTGTTCAGGCTTCCCGGGCCGAGGTTTGCTCTGCGCCTGAGGGCGGTTGTGGGACAGGAGAGGACCCAGGGCTCCCGCGGCTTCCCCGTGAGCGGCAGTCTCTCACCCAAACAGAAACCCGCAGGCTCTGCCCCTGGTCAGCACGTCTCTGCGCGGACCAGAAGCCCCCGCAGATTCTCAGGCATTCTCTGGAGCAGTCGGAGTGAGCTTCCTTTGCCTGCTCTTCCCCTGCCCGCCCTGCACACAAGTACTTGTGTTTTCCTCCATCTGTATATTTTTAAGTTTTCCCAGCTTTACCCCTGAACATGTAAACTTGGGTACTTGCTTAGTTTCTCTGGGCCTTGATTTCTCACCCATAGCGTGGCGCTCTAACTGGGTTTGCTGCTGCTGTAACGATGCTTGTGACCAGCCTGTGCATCAAGTACAGAATTTTTCCTCATGGTTCTGGAGGCTGCAAGTCCCGGCTCAGGCGTCTTCAGGTTGGAGGGGCTGGTGAGCCGCACCCTCCAAGGGAAGTAGGCAGGCTGTGTCCTCACAGCGGGCAGGCGGAGGAAGCCTCTGAGTAGCTGCGTAAGGAGTCTTCTCGGCCCAGGCACCTCCTACACGGCCCATCTCTTACACTATCACATTGGAGACACCTGACACTTGGAGTCATTCTAACTAGGGCAGGTGCACTGCAGCAGTGCCTAGCACATAACAAGCACGAGTTAAATGCTGCTATTGCAAAACTGAAGGCTGGTACACGCCTGTAATCCCAGCACTCAGGAGGCTGAGGCAGGAGGATCACTGCAAGTTCGGGGCCAGCCTGGGCTACAAAGCGGGTTTAAGGCCAACCTGAGCTGCATAGTGAGACCCTGTGTCAGAAAGACAAAAAAAAAAGAAAAAGTGAAGCATGTTTATTCTAACAACTTTATTACTACAGAAGAGGAAGTCCAGTCTTTCTCCCTGCCTCTACCTCTTTGCCAATTTTATTTTACCTATGTATGTGTGTGTGTATATATATATATATGTGTGTGTGTCTTTTTAGACAGGGTCTCATGCAGTTTAGGCTGGTCTTGAGCTCACTTTGTAGCCCAGGTGTGTCTTGAACTTGCAATAATCCTCCTGCCTCAGCCTCCCAAGCACTGGGATTACAGGTGGGTGCCATCATACCCAGCTCTTTGCCATCTCTTGTTAAAAAATTAATAGTTTACTGTGATCATTCGTTATTTTTCCCTCCATACCAATATACAATACTACAAATATATAATTTTCCTTTTTTTTTTTTTTTTTCATTTCCAGGGTTTTTTTTTTTTTTTTTTTTTTTTTTTTTGCAGTACTGGGGGGTCAAACTCAGGACCTTGTGCCTGCCAGGCAGGTGCTTATTCCACTGAACTATATCCCCTCCCCCCTTCTCTCAAATAAAAATAGATTCACATTCATTTGCTTTTCAGTTAACAATATAGCATGGGGATCTTCCTTCCTTCCTTCCTTCCTTCCTTCCTTCCTTCCTTCCTTCCTTCCTTCCTTCCTTTTTTCTGATACTGAGGATCAAACCCAAGGGTTCAGGCATACTAGGCAAGCACTGTGCCCCAGAGCTATAGCCCTAGTCCTTCAAGGCTGGCCTCGAACTCACTATGGAACCCAGGAGGTCCTCAAACTCTCAGCAATCTTCCTGCCTCATCCTCTGAGTGCTAGGATTGCAGGCTTGTGCCATCACAGGTGTAGCAAACCAGGTGGTGCATGGCTGTAGGCCCAGCTCTTGGGAGGCTGAGGCAGAGGGACAGAGAGTTCATGGCCACCCTGGGCTATATAACAAGACCTTGTTTCAAAAAACAAACAGAACCCCCTCCCAAATCCTGTAGTATGGATACAGCTACAGTTTATTCAGATATTCCTGCTAAGTAGATAACCAAGTTGTATCTAATCTTTGCAATGAGAACAGTGTCCTACTTCCTAGCTCCTGTAGATCCTGATACATTTAGTCTGTAGAACAGAGCCCCCAAAGTTGGTGATCTAGGTCAAAGATTTTGAAAATTTAAAAGATACAGCCTGCTTTCCCAAAAGCTTGAGGCAGTTCATCTTCCCACCAGTAAAAGGCCAGTTTTTCTATTACCTATACAGCTTTCAATGTTGTCTTACTGTTTTACAATTTTTTCTTTTTTTGGCAGTACCGGGGATTGAACTAAGGACCTTGCACTTGCCAGGCAGGTGCTTATGCCACTGAGCTGTATCCCCAGCCCCTTTTTTTGCAGTCTTATGGATAAATAATGGGTAAATTTTGACCTGCTTTTCCTGGCAGGCCAGCCAGCCTGAACATCTTTTCTTTTGTTTATTGCTGTTTGTATTTCTCCCTCTGGGAACAGGGTGTTCATATCCTTTATCCAGTTTTCTCTAGTATCCTTTGTCTTCTAATCATCTGCAGGCATTCTTTGAATTTTCATTCTTTGTGGTAAGAGTTGCAGATTTCTTGTTCCAGCCAGCTGTCTTTTGATTCTGCTTATGGTCTCTTCTGCCAGCCAATTTTTTTTTTTTTAATGCGGCTTTCTCTGTCAGGCTTTTCCATTATGTTTTAGTCCAGTCCTTCTTTATTTTATTTTAAATGAATTGCTTAATTACCTAAGTTTTATTTTTTAGTCTTTCTTTAAAAATGACTCTCAAACTGGATGTAGTGGCCCACACCTGTAATCCCAGCACTTGGGAGGCTAAGGCAGGATTGACATGAGTTTGAGGGCTGCCTGGGCCACAGAGTGAGAGAACTTATTTTAAAAAACAAAACAAGGGCCAGGAAGATAGCTCAGTGGCACAAGCACCTGCCTGGCAAGCACGAGGTCATGGGTACAAAAAAAAGACGGTAATAATGAAAGAATAAACTAGCCCCTTTAAAAAATAAAAAAGAAACAAAACCACAAAATATTCCCAGCACCCACCCACAACAAATTGCTTTTGAGCGCTGTTAGTCACTTCCCCAGGGCTACACTAAGTACTATACTGACCTCTAACACCTACATTAGTCTTCCAAGGGGACCGTTTTGTCTTCATAGAGATGGCTGTTTAATATGCCAACATCATCTTTTCAGTTGTTTATTAAATGCCTCTTTTAATTCATTAGTACTGTTTCTTTTCCTTCCCCATGCGGGGGATCACTCCCAGGGCTTCCCACACACACAGCACACCCAGCGCTGGCACTGCCACTCTGGCTGTAGGGAGGGTGTTATGGTTGATACCTTGTGTCAACTTGGGGAGTCTAGAGACTCAAGTGACTCAGCAGTTCTGCACCTGGGGTGAACAGGACACACCCTCACCCTTCTGGGATGTCCTTCACTGTGTCAGTTTGAAGTTTCGAAGGTGAACTACCTGACTCAGCAGGTCGTTCACCCTGAGCCTGTGCCAGAGGAGGGCACGGAGAGGAGTGAGTGCTGCGCGTCCCCTGGGTGGGCAGAGCCTGCTTACAACAGAAGGGAGGGAAAGAGGCTTGCTCTTCCTGGGCCCTCCTCCCTTTTGCTCTTGTTGCTTTTGCTGTCTTCCGCCGCCATGAACTGCAGCCCTCTGCCATGTGCTGCTCTGCCTTGGAGCCAGCCCAAGTGTGGACTGAAACCTCCACAGACTGTGAGCTAAATAAACCTTTTCTTCCTTAATTCTGGACTCAGATATTTTGTCTCAGCAACGAGAGAAAAGTAACCAAGACAGATGGTGCTATGGCTCCCATCCTCACCAACTCTCATGTTGAAATTGAACTCCCTTTGGGAGGTATGAAAGGGTGGGCCAGGCAGGCCTCAGCTGTCTGGGAAGTTGAGGCCAGAGGATTGAAAATTCAAGCCCAGTTTGAGTAGCTTGGCAACTTAGCAAGCCTCTGTTTCACAATTTATGAAAGTCAGGTGTGCTGGTGCACGCCTGTAATCCCAGCACTCAGGAGGCTGAAACAGGTGGATCGCTGCAAGTTCCAGGCCAGCCTGGGCTACATAGTGAGTTCAAGGTCAGTCTGAACTACAAAGCGAGGCCTTGTCTGAAAAAATCTATAAAACTCTGAAATCTGAACACATCTAAAAGTTCCTTAGGGTAAGGGACACAGCCTGTGCTGGGCTCCTCCGTATGTCTCTCCTGTGTCTAAGCCATCAGGAAAGCACTGATCGTACTGGCTCACTCAGAGAGGACGTCCTTCAACTACGCCATGAAGGAGGCTGCCATAGAGGCTCTGAAGAGGAAAGGATGGGAGGTGGCCGAGTCTGACCTCTACGCCATGAACTTCGATCCCCTCATTTCCAGGAAGGATGTCACAGGTAGGCACACCCTCTCCCTTTGTGGAGTCACCAGCCCGTGGGCTCTGCGGCTCAGCCTGGGTCTCTCTGGCTTCAGCCTCTGCTGCTGCTCTTGTCAGGTACACTGAAGGACCCTGAGAACTTTCAGTATCCCGTCGAGACCGCTCTAGCTTATAAGGAGAGCCGCCTGAGCCCAGATATTGTGGCTGAGCAGAAGAAGGTGCAAGCTGCGGACCTGGTGATATTTCAGGTATGGCAGGGACAGAATGTCAGAGGAAGTGGCTAACACACCTGAGTTCTCAGTTAGTCACCAAATGAGCTGTGGGACTTGGGAGTAACCTGCTGCGTTCTTTGTAAATGCGAGCGACAGCTTCAGAGCTGCAGCATTAACTGGGCGCACACACCTGTAATCCCAGTACTTGGGAGGCTGAGACAGGAGGACTGCTGGGAGTATGAGGCCAGCCTGGACTACATGGTGAGACCCTGTCTCCAAAACAAAACGAAAACCCAAACGAATGAAAGCAAAGGTGCAGCACTGCAGACACGCGGGTTTTGTCCGTCAGGCTGACTGCTCTTTGCATACAGACGTGTGACTGCAAAGGCGGCTTAGCAGCTTTCAGCTTTTCTTCTCCTTATCATCCCTAACCTTCCCTCCACATCGTGATTTCTTAAGGCCCGCGTTCTGCCCGCTGTGACAGCTCTAGTTTGTAGAGATGTGTGAGATGATGAGCTCTCTGCTGGCGCGGCGTCCGGCCAAGGGCCTGGCCCTGCGCAGTGTGCTGCAGCAGCACCACGTAGCAGTGCACACTGGGACTGCGAGTGCAGCTTGCCTTCCCGGTAATTGCCAGGCTGCTCCCACTGACCTTGCCGCTACCAATTCCCACCAGGCTTTGCCCCATGGGTACATGAGGCCCCCAGGGCCTCATGCATTTGAGCCATGGGCCCGCTGCTGAGCTACGCACCCAGCCCTGGGTCCTTGGTGTTGAACATGGAGCACAGTGGCTCTAGACACTTTAGAAGGTGATACAGGCTATAGCTTTTGAGACTGTTCAGTCAGCTGCAAAGCGTCCAGCCCTTAAAAGTGCTTCTCCTACCCTCAGGCCTGTGGCTATGAACCAATGCCACGTGACATTAGCCAAAGATGTCTTCTGTGGTTAGTTTTTTTTCCCTAGTGCTGGCAATTGAACCCAGGGCTTCACATATGCTAGGCAAGTGTTCTACCACGGAGCTATATAGAATGCCTCCTGGACCTACACCGAGGCTGGCCATGGTGGCAGATACCTGTAATCTCAGTACGCAGGAGGCTGAGACATGAGGATTACCAGAAGTTTGAGGCCAGGCTGGGTCACCCGGTGAGTTCATGATCAGCTTAAACTACATAGCAAGGCCCCATCTCAAAAAAAATAAAAAAGACAACCAAAAAGACTTGAATCAGTTTGATCTGTGTCAGTGATGGTGAACCTATGGTAGGCGTGCTGCAGTGGGCTGTTTGTATCATTAATGGGTAATTCTTTTTGAGTACTAGGAATCGAACTCGGGACCTTGTGTTTGCCAGGCAGGCGCTCGTGCCACTGAGCTATGTCCCCGGCCCTTGTATCACTGAAAGCTCTACAAGGTTCGCCATCACTGATCTATGCTGATGCACATTTATTTGGCTTTTTTGAGGCAGGGTCTTGCTCTGTAGGCTCACACGGCTTCGAGCTTTCAGCCACCCTCATCTCCCAAGTGCTGGGGTCACCAGCATGTACACCATGTGCACCTTATCCACAGCTGTTGTGGGGTTTTTTATTTGTTTTTATCTGTACTTTACTGTACATCCAGGGCAGCAGCAGGAGCAGCTTTCAGTTCTCATCTCAGAATCACTGTATTTTAAGAGTCAGGAAGCATCTTGGTGGCCTTTAGATTTAGCTTCTAAGTTTTCTTCACTACCACGTAACTGTGCAGGTTGTGCGCTGCCAAGTGGCACATCTAACAACACTGCAGATTTGTTTATTAGAACAGTTCTCTGACAAATCACACAAAAAGCCTTTTTCTAGCAAAATCAATGTGCTATGGCAGTCTTTCCATACATAAAGTGTCCCGGAAAGCAGTGCGTCAGTTCATGCCAAGGGACTGTCGGGGCTGGCTGCCTGCTCAATTTGAGCAACGGCAAATTTTTGGTGGTGCCAATATGTGCTCTACCGCTGAGCTACACGCCCAGCACCAGTAAACTTTTAATACCTCTGAGCCAACCATTTCTGTTTTCAGCTCTGACTGTAGCACACTCACAGGGGACCAAATCACCTTGCCAAACAAACCCGTGCACTGATGCTGATCTGGCACCTTGCCCTCAGAGTGTCAGAGATATGAGCTGTGAGAGGCTGTTCGAGACTAGCCAAGCCATCTTTTCACGGAAGAGGTGAATGAACAGGGTTTGTGTAACAAAGGTCCTGTGTCAAAGTGGCAGACTTGGCACAACTACAAACCTTGCTGTCGATCCTGCGTTTTCTGTTACACAACGACCCCTATTGCCCCTTTTCTGTACATCAATAACCCTTTTAATTAATTTATTTTTGTCTTTTTGAGACAGGGTCTCGCTATGCAGTTCAAGCTGGCCTTGAGCTCACTTTGGAGCTCAGGCTGGTCTCGAATTCGCAACAATCCTCCTGCCTCAGTCTCCAAAGTGCTGGGATTACTGGCATGTCACCACACCTGGCTCAATAACCCTTTAAATAAGGGAGAGGCTACTACAACTACCTTTCTCCAAATTCTCCCACCCCCCATTTTGTAGTACTGGGGATTGAACCATGGGAATTCTGAGCTACATCCCCAGCTATTTTCTTTTTTCCCTTTGACACAGGGTCTTGCTAAATTCCCTGGCTAGCCCCAAACTTGCAGTTCTTTCTCAGCCTCTCCATTCATCAGGGTATAGTATCGAATCATCACATCCAGCCAGGCCTTTGCCATGGGAGTTCCCTGGAAAACTATAGTCACACACACACACATGCACGCACGCACACACACACATGCACACACACAATTTGTGAGTGCTTTTGTTTACCCTAAATGATAGGGTTTTACTCCCATGTACACAGGTGACATCATGTATTTGGTACTGCAGGTATTAAGCTCTTGGGAAAATACACAGGCATCACACACTGAAGCCAATCTACCTGCTGTCTTTACTATGAAGACTTTGTTGCAAGTGTGATTTCAGGGAAAGAAATCTTATTTCAGGTGACTATTCAGACCTAGCCAATATTTGTACTTTTAGGCAGAGACTGGAGTGCCAGGTTGGCTGGACAAGGGAAATAACTTTTAAATAATTATTTTCTCTGTTATTCTGGGAGTTGGATGGTGTCATATGTATTTCCTTTTTTTTAGTGATACTGGGGACTGAGCCAGGACCTTGAAACTAAGCTACATCCCCAGCCTTTTAAAATTCTGAGACAAGGTCTTGCTAAGTTCCACAGACTGAGCTGGGGCGTGGTGGCAGACACCTGCCCATGCCTATAATCAGGAGGCTGAGACAAGGGGATTGGCACAAGTTCAAGGCCACCCAAGGCTAATACAGAGTTTAAGGGTTATGGTTAGGGTTAGACCTAGTCTCAAATAAAAGTTCTCCAGCCTGGGCTGAACGCATTCCTGCCGACTTAACTACCGACAGTGTGTGCAGGGCTGTTCTGTCGGGTGCTTGTAGCACCTGCTGGGGCTGCCCCTGCTGCCCGGCGGGACACTCGTGCACGTACCTACGAGCTGCGGCTCAGCCCGGCAGCAAGACACACAGATTGCAGTCATGTCACGAACGTATCGCACTTGCGCCAAGCGCAGCCTCCTGGGTAACTGGGACTATAGATATGTGTAGTACTGCACACAGCTACCGTTCCTCTTTCCTTCCTTCTCCTTCTCCCCTTTTTTTGGGGGGTGTTGGGGACCCATCTCAGGGCCTCATACAGACTAAGCACATTTTCTACCACTGAGCTATGCATTCAGCCCTTCATTTTCCTAAATGTGCTAACTCCTCCGTGGGAATGACAAACCCTGCCTGGGTTCCTTCAGTGGGGACACCATGGCACCACCGAGCACCACAGGCCACCTCCTGTGCTCGGAGGAGGAGGGCACTGTCCTTGACCCAAGTCTTGGATGTTTTCTGCCCCGCAGTTCCCACTGCAGTGGTTTGGAGTCCCTGCCATTCTGAAAGGCTGGTTTGATCGAGTGCTCACAGGAGGGTTTGCCTACACCTACGCTGCCATGTATGACAAGGGGCCTTTCCAGGTAGGTGAATGGTTCTGAGCTTCCCAACAGCCAGATCCTAGGTAGAGTCTGTCTGGAGGCAGAATTTTGAGTACAGCTGACACTACCGCATGCCTAGTGCTGTGGGGAAAGGGGGAAAACAAAGTGTGGCGGTGCATGACTGTAATCCCAGCACTCGGGAGGCTGAGGCAGGAGCACTGCTTCAAGTTTGAGGTCAGCCAGTGCTACACAGTGAGTTCAAGACCAGTATGAACTACACAGTGAGACTGTGTCTCAAAAAAAATGGAACCAAACCAAACCCAGCCAAACTCAAAAACAACAAAAAGAAGTAACTTCACAGAAGCAGCCAGCAGCCACTGCTGATTCTGGTAACAGTGACAGCCTTGACCTTTTGGCCACATGGGCATGTGGGGTCCTTGGCTTGCTGTTTGTGGACATCTAGGCTAGGACTTCTACTTCTGCAGGGTCATGCTGTCTGGCTCAGAGGAGCCAGGGTATGAGGTAAGGTAAATAGCAAATCAAGTGTGTCCCTTTCCCTGGGGCTGGCTCATTAATCTGCGGTGGCCAGGCGGTGGGGAAACGAGGCTTGTTTTTTCTTCCCCAGAACAAAAAGGCTGTGCTTTCCATCACGACTGGTGGCAGCGGCTCCATGTACTCGCTCCAGGGCATCCACGGGGACATGAATATCATTCTCTGGCCAATTCAGGTAACCCGTTCTCAACGCTCCTTCAGGGGAATTCATTAATGAGCTTCCCATGAGGTCCAAAACCTCCTGACAGCGGCCGAGAACTGCTCAGGTGTGCAGATAAAGCACAGTAATGGCCAGGAGTAGCGGCACACCCCTAAAATCTGAGCCACTCAGGTGCCTAAGGTAAGAGGGTCACAAGTTTGAGCCCAGCCTGGGCAACTTAGCAAGATCCTGTCTCAAAATAAAAAAAAAATACAAGGTAGCTCAGTGAGAAGGCTCTGGGTTCAGTGGTTCAGTGCCCAAGCCCCCTAAGAAAAACATAAAAATCATAGTAATGATTTGCAACTTTTGGGCATTTCTTCAGAAAGTTGCCTGATGTGTCCGACCTCTGTGTTAACAGCATGGTCAAATATCACTGTCTCTTGGCGGGCACACCTGTAATCCCAGCACTCGGGAGGCTGAGGCAGGAGGATCATGAAGTCTGAAGCCAGCCTGGGGTGCAAAGGGAGCTCAAGGCCGGCCTGAGCTGCACAGCGAGACCTTGTCTCAAAAAGACCAAAAAAAAGAGTTCACTGTCTCTTAACCAAGGACTGGTATACCTGGCCCTCAATTTGTATAAGCTGGGGTCTAGTTCCCTCCAGATGGCTCCCATCTCCCTCCAGTCTTCCTGGCCTGCTCTAAGTCTGGTATCACCTCACGGACTATGTGAGCTCTGGACAATTTAAGAAATGATTAGCCCACCCCATTTCAGAGATGGAAAGGCTGGAGTCTGAGGCAGGCCCTCTGGAGTGGCGGGGCTCTCCAGACAAGCTTTCCCCAGGACAGCAGCCGCTTGACTTCCCGTTCTCAAGCCTCATCTCCTTACGTGGAGAGGCAGAGAAATGCACATCTGCATGCCTTGGCAAGAGGTAACAGCTGGGAAGCTGACATTCTCCCTAATGGAACAGAACTCTTGGCAGAAGAGCCAAGTTGGCACACTTTCAAGGTTTTATTAATTTCAGAGGAGTATCGCTGAATAGGCTGCAACAGGTGAGAGCAAGTGAGTGAGGCTGGGCAGGGGAGAGGACACAGCTGCGAGCCGAGCCTCCTGTGTGCACAGGGTCACACGCCGGCGTCCCCGAGCCAGGGACTGGTGCGGCTGGCCCTGGCTCTCTCGGGATGGCACATCGCTCTCCAATCTCCCTGGGATTCTCTAGTTTTCTGCCATACTGTGAGCACCCCAGACAAGAAATGGCCTAGTGCGGCTGAGTCATTTAGCGGAGGCTCACTGGGAAGCCCTGACCGAGATTCGGTGTTTTCTATAGTACAAACTACATAGGATTGGTTGTGATTTACCTCTGTGGCTTGTGTCTCCCCAGAGTGGCACTCTGCATTTTTGTGGCTTTCAAGTCTTGGAACCTCAGCTAACATACAGCATCGGGCACACTGCGCCAGATGCCCGAACTCAAATCCTAGAAGGATGGAAGAAACGCCTGGAGAATATTTGGGATGAGACACCACTGTATTTTGCTCCAAGCAGCCTCTTTGACTTAAACTTTCAGGCAGGATTCGTACTGAAAAAGGAGATACAAGATGAGCAGAAAAGCAGGAAATGTGGCCTTTCTGTGGGCCACCATTTGGGCAAGCCTATTCCAACCGACAACCAGATCAAAGCCACAAAGTAGGATGGACGTGGGTTTCTAACACACAGTCAAATCTAGGAATTTTTTCAGCTCCTTGACTTGATTTTTTTCTTCCCTCAAGAAATGAATAGAAGAAACAGAATGCGTTTATATATTTTTAGAAAGTCGTACTATTGTAATGTTATTCTTGCTATTGATGTCTTGACATACAGCCAAAATCTGGGTGCCAGAGGCCAACTGGGATATAAAGCAGGCAGAAGTGTTTCCAGAAAGATGATGTAAAATATTTGTTAAGGTCATTTACACAGTTTAATTTCTTTTAGGTCTAAGTTTTTAGGGCTTTGGCTAGATAGTATTTAACTCTCCAATGATCTATTTTAATTACGTCTCTATGGTTTATGGCAGAAGGGAATTGCTTAGAGAGAATGACTGAATCTCTACTGAAGGGACGTAACTTGTTAACAGCAGCGCAGTGCGCATGTATGATGGATGCCGATTTCAGTTACTAAGGCGACGGCAGTGCTCCATGTGAATATTTCTCCTCCTGCACCTTGTTTATGTACAGTATAAATGCCTTGAAATGACTAGCGAATGAAAGACTCTTTAAGCTCACTCTTCAAATTTAATGTTTTGAAGAAAATAAGGCGCACACCTGGAATCCCAGCACTCTGGAGGCTGAGGCAGGAGGACTGTTGCGAGCCCAAGACCAGCCTGGGCTACAAAGCGAGCTCAAGGCTTAACTGCATAGTGAGACCCTGTCTCAAAAAGACAAAAAAAAAAAAAAAACCCAACACCCACAATCTGATACACTAAATGGATTCAAGAAGGAAACTTAATTTTGATTCTTAAAAGTAGCCAGGTGTGATGGCACATGCCTGTAAATTCCAGTATTCTCAAGGCTGAGACAGGACAATTACCAATAGTTCAAGGACAGCCTGGCCTATATAGTGAGACCTTGTCTCAAAAAACAAAACCGAAGAACAATAACAACCTTCAGAAAAACAAAGAAAATCCTTATCTATGTCTTGACTCACTATGCAGTCCAGGCTGGCCTTGAGCTCACTTTGTAGCCCAGGCTGGTCTCAAACTCGCAACAATCCTCCTGCTTCAGCCTCTCTGGGGCTGGGACTACAAGTGTGCACCACCACGCCCAACCAAAACCCTTATTTCTGCTGTATATCTGTATCATCGCTAAACTGACAACTTCCTAGCAATAACCCATACCTCCACCCTAGTAGTGGGTATTGAACCTTTGCACTGAGCTATATCTTCACCCTTAATTTTCTGAAGTAGGTAGTTCAGGCTGGTCCTCAAACTTCTGCAATCCTCCTGTCTCAGCCTCCCAAGTGTTGGATTATAGGCATGTACCACCATACCTAGCTCCTTTTTTAAGACAGGGTCTTTCTACATTGCCCAAGCTGGGCTCAGACTTGGGATACTCCTGTCTCAGCCTTCCACAGTGCTGAGACTAAAGGTATACACACTTAATATGTGCATGTTTGGCTTAGTGATGTTTTGATCCCACGATTTCTGGGATGAAGTTGTAGGTCTAGAGTTTCATTAAATTTGGTAAACAACTTAGCATAGTAGTATTATTTTGGTGCTGGAATTGAGCCTCCATATGTTAGGCAAGTGCTTTTCCAGTAAGCTACAGCCCTAAGACCCATTTCGGCATAATACTTAATTTCACGTTTAGGGTCTTAAAATGTTATGGTGTCTCCCACTGTGCGTACCATTGAAATAGCGTATGATGAAAGACTGCCCTCTTGTGGTGCATTGCCAGAAAATCAGAAATGATGCAAAGCCAGGTAGGTGGCTTAAAAACTGGGTTTCCCTCAAGGTAACATTATGTAATACAGCAACCATTATTAATTCCCTACAAAAAAATACAAATAAAAAATTTTAAAAAAATTTTAAAAATTGGGTCTCATATATGCCAAAGAAAAGGCAGTACTGGGTAGCGTAGGAGGCGGCTAGTGATGGAGGCCTTTGGGCCCAGGTAGAATCCACTGGAGATGGGGTCAGAGTCAGTCATGTCACAGCCTGACACCTTCCTTATGTTTCATGGCTTGAGAACTAGCCTGGTATGGCTGCTTTCTATTGAACAGTCATGGAAACATCATTCAGACCCCTGAGGAAATTTCAAATACATTTAAAAGGGCCAGAAAAAAAGGATACTGAGAGAAAAAACTAAACAACGTGGATACCGATGTGAACCAAATGCCTTACTGCAGCTGTATCCAAGTCAAAAAGCTGGGCTAGCGGTTCTGGGTAACAGGAACACGCTGCGGTGAGCCAGGGTTTGCCCTCATGGGGCTGCGTTCTCATGAAGAAATCTATTAAATTATTTTTAGGTTTTCTGAGACGGGCTCTGGATTTAATTCAGGCTGGCTTTGAACTCCCCATGTAGTCCCTACTGGCTGACTTGCAGCAATCCTGCTTCAGCCCCCAAACTGCTGGGATTACATGTGTTACCACGCCTGGCCTCATGCAGAAATTTAAATGAACAAATGTGTTTGGTGGCTATGAAGGAAAAGCCAAGTTAGAGGAGTAGAAATGGGATAGTTTTTGTAGCACTCAAGAGACCACTCCTGTTAGGGCCACACCTACACATGGATCTGCTAACAGTGAGGCCTTGAGAGAGACACTCGCAATCAAAAGCAGCATTGCAGGCAGGAGCACTCCATGTATATGTGCTGCTGTACTAAACTGAAGCACTGGGACCAAGCAGAATAAGGACATTTTCACTAAGGTTTTTTTTTTTTTTTTTTTTTTTTTTTTGTCTTTTCAAGACAGGGTCTCACTATGCAGTTCAGGCTGGCCTTGAGCTCACAATGATTGTCCTGCCTCAGCCTCCCAAGTGTTGGGATTACAGCCATGTGCCACCACACCCAGCTACCTTGGTTTTATTCTGCAGGGCATAAAGTATTATGTATCACTGTATCCCTGGCAGAATAGTAGGCACAAAATAAACCACTCAAAATGATTTATGCATTTTATCTTTCCTAATATTGTAATTTCAACCCCACACTCATTTTGCTGTAAATTGACCAATGTGCATGTACATTGAAGGATGTGAGCAGAGTATGACGAAAAATTCACTACAAAATGAAAACTTTCAGTGTTTTATTTTTGACTGCAGCTGTTTACAGAAATATAGTTGCGAGTATACAAATGTTCCAATAGAAGCAAAATATCTTTTTAATATTTAACAAGTTATCACAGATAGCTAAAAACATAGATGCAAATGAAATTCCCCCAGAGAAACTCATAGTATCTGGTGTCAGTGCTCTGAAACCCCAACGATGAAGCCATGTACACAAAAATGTGACCTCTGTGTCACTGCAGGACAACAGGAGAAGGCAGTTCAGTGGTTGATCAGTGTGCTCAAGCAAATAAAATAAAAAATTACAATGGCAGAAAGGTACCTAAACCACTTGAGAACAGACTGATGAAATATTTATAACATACTTACTAAAAGATTAAGTAAAAGACACGAATGACAGAATGAGTAAAAGTTGTCCAAAAAAAGCAGCAACCACTTGGAGCTTATCTCTGGAAGCTAGGGAAGCAGGTGAGTAGGTGCATTCAATAGATCAAAAGAAATGAGCGAATTTTGTGGAATCAGTCTGTTACTAGTTAAGTCATGATCACCGTAGTGCAGCACAATTCTTGTTGTTTTGAGACAGAATCTATGTAGTATAGGCTGGCTCTGAACTTACTATGTGGCCCAGGCTGGACTCAAACTTGTAGTGATCCTCCTGCCCCAGCCTCCTAGTGCTGGGATTATAGGTATGCGCTACTTCTCCCCATGACAGCAGTTCTTTACTGGACATAGAATTCTGATTCCAACTCCACTCTCACACATCTGAGATCTTTCACGCATGCACGCATGTGTGTGTGTGTACACACTGTCCTGAGGTGCACTAGCTAAAATAATAAGCAAGCAGTCTCTACAAACCAGGCAAAATGATTTCTGAGGGTGGGGGTAAAGAATGAATTACAGGAAGTAGAGGTACCAGGGTCAAACACATTTTTAAAGGAGGCTATTACAAATTGGGGTTGAGAAGAAATAGTGGTATAGTTCTTTGGGTAGAGGAATATACAGTACCATGCAATAAAGCAGGAAAGGAAATAAGAAAGGTGGAATGTAACTACAGCATGTCCCAACACTTTGCCTACAGATTCACTAGCACCAGAACTTGTAATAAGCCACTTAAAACTTCCACTACTAGTATTCAGGAAGGACAGCAGTGGTGATTTTTAGAAAATGATTATACATTTTTAATTTGAAAAGTGAGTTTTTTCTTTCATGACTTAACTAATTGGTGACACAGTGGAAGGAAGGTTAGAATACTTATAGAGGTACTGGATTAGACAAATAAATAAAAATGAATAAACCTGCTTATCTTGTGGCTAGTTTACATTTACTATGATGCTAACAACTGAGAAGGGGAAAATGCCCAAGTTATATAATGCATTATCTTGTTTAACAGTTATCTTAGCAATAACTCTTATCTGAAGCATAAGCTCCAAAGATAACTATATCTCTACTGCAACACTGTTATATGAAGCAGGCTATTTTTAAAGAAGTTTTATCTATCAAAAGGCGAAACCCAATAATAAGGTGCTGTTAGCCTGCCATCTTACTTACTACCTCAGATACAAATATAATTATAAGGAATGATATTTTTGTACTGAAAGTTGATCTAGCCGCAGAACTGTGGTCTGCCAGTACAGCAAGAGGCAATGAAAAGAAAACTTGTTTACACTGCCCACAATGTACCCATGACATGGATAAATAGGAGAAGTTAGCACCCATCAATTATCTTAGCTACTTAAATGTCGTAACAATTAAAAGAAATATTGAACATTGCACCTCTATGTTTAAACCAGTCATTTAATGTAAACTTTTAGTAAGTGGTAGGAAAATTCCAACTTCCTTAATTGTGAATAACCAGACTGTGTATGTATGTAAAATACATGTGTTTCTTAGGCAGTATGGAGAATAAATTATCATTGCCAATAAATGATTACAGACAACTTACTAAGCTAAATTAATGTAAAGGACAATGCATAATCTTATCTCCGTAAGCAGTAAAAGAAACTTTTTTGCTCTCACTAGATGTATTTTATACAATGGTTCTTAAGGTTTAGTGTGCATCAGAACCACCTGAAGGGCTTGTTAATTCTGCTCCACTCCATTTTTAGTTTATCTGGGATAAGGTTCAAGAACATGCATTTCTAACTAGTTTCCAGGTGACACTGATACTAGCTGATGGTAAAGGAGCATACTTTAAGAACCATGGTTTACATGTGGAAATGTTCATAATATAATTTTTTTCTTTTTTCTTTTTTTTTTACACAAGGTCTCGCTGTGCAGTTCAGGCCAGCCTTGAGCTTACTT
The DNA here is from genome assembly GCA_004027595.1 of Dinomys branickii. Classification (NCBI taxonomy): domain Eukaryota; kingdom Metazoa; phylum Chordata; class Mammalia; order Rodentia; family Dinomyidae; genus Dinomys; species Dinomys branickii. The sequence continues at coordinate 92,735 of PVLD010004446.1, forward strand.
TGTAGTCCAGGCTGGTCTTGAACTCACAACAATCCTCCTGCCTCAGCCTCCCAAGTGCTGGGATTACAGGCATGCGCCACCACGCCTGGTATAATATAATATTCTTATATGATAACACAAAATATACAGGAAGGGGAACTGGGCTTTAATTCATTTTCAAATATGTAGATTAATAACATTTTAATTTTTCTAAAAGTTTGTTAAAAGTATAGTAATTTTCCATTACATTTCTAAGTCCCACTATAAAGTCATGTTAGAGAATATCCACATAACACTTACACCAACTCAGATATTCAAATTAAAAAGGGATACAGTATTAAAAATAGTTAAAGATGCATTCAATAGGAAAGAATCATTACTACATAGTATTTTTGGCTTCTTTGGAATGATTAAAGTGCATAATCTCAATAGGGTATTAAGAATATTGCATAAAGATCTGTAGTCCTCAGTGGCACTAAGTCACAAAAATTCCTGAACGCGGGAAGGGAACTCTATCACAAAGGTACTACAGTGCCAACATATTACTGAAGGCCCTTTCTTTAAGCACCATCCCTGCGGTGAACAGCTGGAACAAAAGTAAAATAAACCCAGAAAGACACTCAATCCAACCGGTTGTATGTAGTAAAAATAAATTATTTTCTTAAGCCTGAAAGGACTCAGCTATAACTTTTTCCCTATTTTCTTTGACACTAGTTTTGTTAGGCAAATTACTGAGGCTCTGATGAACAAGAAGTACACTATACCTGGGAGTGGTGGCAAATGCCTATAATCCCAGCACTTGGAAGGCCGAGGCAAGAGGATCGCCCTAAGGCCAGCCTGAACTACAAACAAGACCATGACTCAAAACAAAACAAAACAAACCCAAGTGCAGTATGATGAATTGCTTTGCCATAGAAAAGCGGACATTATCATACCTTATCTACCTTATATTTTAGTGATTGATTCTCATTTAAGATCATAAAAAGATATTTTATAGTTCCTTCCTACAATTTACACCTATTTGTGTACATGTCCTCAAATATACACAGTAAAAATGTCACTGGTATTCAAATAAGACCTATCACTAGTTCATTAAGATGAATTTACAGTTAATTTATATAAACCTAATCAGTAATTTTTTACTTACTCTCCCCTAAAGACCAATTCTAGCAATGCCTCTCTCCTGTATTCTTAAGTCAAACGGACTAAAGTGAAAGTTGAGACTTAATGAAAAACCAGTTGTTCACATGTTTTTGGTAATAGTGAGAAATGAAAGAAGAAAGGGGCACTCTAACGGTAAAAAGGCACTTTTCCATAAACAATTTCATCTCGATATAAAATAGTAATGTAAAAAATCTCCTGAAAGAGCAAGTGGAATAAAAACAATTTTATTAATAAATGAGACTTCAAATAATATGAAAATAAAGAGATTTAAAAAGTAATTAGAGCATTTCTGAGTATCACTTGTGAATGACACGGCAGACTATCCTGGATACTACATTATGAACACTATCTCTACAATTCAGCTCTAGTGACACAAATAGGCAGAAGGGAAAACCTCTTTTACAATGTATATCATGAGATTCTACTAATCCACTTACTAGGGTATATACTGAGTTTCTTTGTCTTTTGGTTATGCTGGGTGTGAAACCTAGAGTCTGGCGCATGCTCGGCAAGTGCTTTACCACCACGCTGCACACAGCCCTGAGTTACTTCTCTGACTTACCTGCCCAACTAGCCTCTCGCTCATCAGTCCTTCCTAACAGCCAAAGGCATGCAGGCGTAACATGGTCGTCTTGGTTAGGAATGAAACCTATGGTCAAGATGCAAGGTAAAGCTAACAGGTCTCATATAATTTCCAGTTAGTTTTAAATAATCAGTTAGGAAATAGGTGTCAGATGAGAAAAATTTTATCAGAAAGATGAAAAATTTTCTATAGTTCCTAATGAATATTTACAACTATGTCAAATTTATTAATTTAATTACTAACTCATTTTATCAAGGTCATTCTTTGTTGATATATCTAACAGACTTCCCTTTTCTGAAACAAGCATTTATAATGGCTTAAAAGGTCAAAAGGAATTACTTTAGTTCTGAAAGGATGCACATAGATCTTCCTTATTTCCTTTGACATTATTTTTCCTGGGTACATTAGCCAAAGTTCTGATGGGCAAGAAATATATTATAATGAAATTTCAAGCACATTGTTAAAAAAAAAAAAAAGCAGGGAATGGTGGAAGGAAAATGAGAGAGAAGGAAGGAGAAGGGAGGAAGAGGAGGAAGGGAAGGAAGGTCCCTTACAAATACTGCTTCTATAATGAACAAAGCCCTTTCAACTCTGTTCTAGGGAGATCAAGTAACAGATTTTCATTGGCCAAATAACAACATGATCCTCTAAGTCGTAACATGATAGTCTCATCACATTAATATGATAAAACTCAGAAGCAAAATATGACTTCTAATTATCCTCTATTGGTGTACATACATAATGGAATGATAAGGAACAACTTACATAGAGAGATAAGAGACAGAGAGATAAGCTCCAAGCATTTGTGTGAGTTGCTGAAAGCAAGAATTGAATGTAACAACATAAAAATATGTGGTTCACAGTTTATTTTGGTCTTTCTGCCATAAATTAATAAATTGTTGTTTCCAAGGCCTTTGCTGGCTCACTGAGTTTTCTACAGTTTCTAGCTGTAACTTGTAACAGTAATTAGGAAACTGCATTATAAGCATTTATCAACCACTGAGCTAATTCTTCAATAAAAAGACAAATACTCTTTGTAACCAAATCATATATTCAGAGTGTTGAACTTAACGTTGACCTTTAGGGATAAGGAACATTTAACAATGTTAAAAACAAAAAAACCAAGAAACAAAAAAGAACTGTCATTATTGATTAAGAATATGGTAGCATATCACAGCCCTTGTATAAATAACCACAAAATTTATGAGAATAAAAATTTGGTTTTATGCCTCCATCCAATCAAACCACTACAGTTCAGGTATATGTTCTGTTTCAAACCTACATATTATAAAACAGAAAATTGGTCCCAGAGACTTGGCATCGCCAATCAGTGTTTTGTCAGGATGACCCTCCTGCTACACCACAGAGCAGAAGCAGCACACAAGCCAGTCTTCTTGCCACCGCCTCATTCAAGGTGCAGGATTAACATACACTTTAATTGCAACCTGACGACCAAATAGACTGCTTGAGGACCCTACATAATCTCAGAAGCAAATTCGGAGATAAATGTATAGTGTTTAAAAAATTATTTCTTTTTAAAATACCTGCTGGGTTTGCTCTTTCTGACATTATAGTCAGCTCTCTAGGGTTCGAGTTTTACATTTGAAAACTGAAGCACTGGATTGTGTGGCTGGTCCTTCTCATAACCTGAACTATATTGAGTAATTTTTCTTGATAGGGGACGGGGAAAGAGATATATTGAGAAAAATACTTTTGGTCAGAGAATTTATAAAGTAGCTCTGGATATTACAAGATGGGGAAAATGTTATTAAAATTACAAACAAGTTTTTTTAGTGTTTTTATAAATAAAAGGCATAGATTACAGAAAGCCAATTAACAATAACAATAATAAAATATTAAATATACGGTGAGCAAAGACTGAATGGCTCATTCTTGTGAAACACCAATGGACACAACTGTCTCAACAGGTTTCCTTACTCACTATCTTTTTGCTGAGTGAAAGACGCAGCAAACATACAGGAAGCTGCCTTTAGCCCACTAATAACATCAAGGAACTGCCTGATGGAATGGCTGTAGATGAATAGGTCATTTGTTTCAAAAGGTACTTAAATACTCAATAAAGACATAACAAACCCCCCCTCACTGTTATCAGACGCCACGTTGTGGTAGAACATCAGACAAACTCACAAATTTACCACAAAAATGTGTGGCAAAAAAAGAATAGTTTATATATATGTATATATATAAATTTCTATATTTATGCCAATGTACTCACTCAGTACAAATAGCAAAATAGTATACCATTTCCTAAATACAAAATATAGCTTTCCAAAAAAATGAAACACACATTAGATATAAACCATCCAAAACTTGAACGATTGAAAACTGTATTCAAAATTAAATGACCCAGAGTAGGTCTCTTTCTGAAAAGTTCCCTTCATATCGGCAAGAAGCCTGTACTACTGAAAACGTAATTCAATGCCTCTCAATCAGAGAGAGAGAAAGAAAGAAAGGGTGGGGGAGCAGAAGGAAGGACAGAGGAGAACAGAGAGGAAAACAGAGGAAGAGACATTCGAAGAACAAAGGGAGACATCATAGAAAGGGTAGAATCTAGCTATATAACAAAACCAACACCACAGTTTCACACAGCTCAACCAAATGTATAGGATAGGCAGAGGGGAAAATAATCAAACAGAAAAGTAGCCTCTAACAACAATTAACAGGCTATCTTTTGTACATTTAAAAAATGAATGGACAAGGAGACCAAAACTTTGTATCAATACACAGAAGCCACACACACACACACACACACACACACACACACACACACACACGTTGGCCTTACACTGCATTGACAGCTTTCCACATGCCCAAAGGAAAATGAGACGTAAGCACATATCCAGACACAGGTGGTAGTTAGAAGCAGGCATCCCATGGGTGGCAAGAACACCCAAGACTGTATAACTAACGCTACATCTGCAAGTTCTGGAGTGTGTTATTTTGCTCTTTATAGATGTAATACAAGTTAGTACACTGCATTTTAGGTCAATGATATGACCCTATAAAGCCTAAGGCTTGTGGGAGCCATCAGGTAAGTGACCTCTTAAATGTTAAAGCACTGAGGTGACAAGTGAATTACATTCACTGCAGCTCAGGGAGAAGCAATGTTTCAAGAAATTTTATTTTGCCTTTGTTTTTCAAATGAAAAGGTATACTGTTTTCTATTATTATTATATGTGCTGTTGAAACAAGCACTATACTGTTTTGTGTTAGAGGGGAAACTGTAGACTTCAGAACAGCACCGATCTCGTGGAGATGGGCGGGAGTGGGGACAGATGCATTGTTTTCTCAGTAATCGGCTCCCAATAATCCCTAAAGAGCTCTCCTTGCCCTGTACTGCAGAACTGCTAGGTCACCCTGGGTCAAAGTGGCCTTTCCCTTTAAATTGCTACAGGGTCACAGTAGTATATTAATAGCTGTCTAAATTTAAGTGAAAAGAAGGTGGAAAGTAACAGAGATGCATAAAAGGGAATTCCAGCCTAAGACTGGGTTAAGAAAAGACTATATTACTGTCAGTTTACAACTATAGGAGGTCATCAGAACATAATTTACTATGTATTCCCCCCTCTTCATTTTTTCATAGAGCAAAATAACGATTTTCTATGCAGTTATGGCTAAATCTCTTAGTAGAAATACAGAGAACTAACTCTCTAACAAATAAAATCAACAGCGTTCCAGCTGTCTCCAGTTTTGTGAAGTATGCTATCATCTGCTTTTGCATTTAATCCAGAGTCCTCTTATTTGTGTAGAGTTCTTAATACAGCTTGTCAGAATGTTACCCCTTCAATTTCTCCATAAAAATGAAAGTTATTCACTTTGGCCAACAGCTGTACTTTTCATATTAAGAAAAACAATAACACAGCCTTAGTTACTAATGAACTTTACCTTTCCATAAACCTTCGTATGACTAAAGTAATGTGATAAAGAAAATCATCAAAAGTAAACAGGACAAATATTATTTTCTAATAGCAATAATAACTGAACGGTTCAACTTTGAATTTAAACTGCACTTTCAAAGAAATTGTGCCTAGGAAAATGGCAACAATTATTCTGTCAGAAATTCAAATAGATTCTCAGTCATCATCGTTATTAGGAATATAAAATATGAAGATGTTAACATTGGTGGCTAATTATGCAACAGGCAGCATAAGTATGCTCTTTTGCAGTAAGAATAAAATCTATCCATGTACTCAGTTTTTCGTATTTTGTTGTTTTTAAAGTAATATAGTTCAATAAGCTTCATAGAACCACATGATCTCAGGACATCTTGGAATCACGATTTTTTCCCCAAGGAATTTCTAAGGAAAAAAAAGGAGGGGGGAGAGAAAAATTTAACATAACTAATAGGAAAGGCAAGTATTTTTTCTCTTTTTTTTTTACTGGTACATTTTACCGGTTTTTTTTTTTGGCGGTGCTGGGGATTGAACCTAGGGCCTTGCACATACTAGGTATGCAATCCACCACTGGTCTCTATATCCCCACCCCCTGAAGCATTTTATAGCTACATAAGGATAACATCCACCATAGGGAATGTGCCTGTGTACAACAAATCTTGCTTCTTTTTTCCCACTTCCCTCCCCTCTTCTATTCCTCTTCTTATTTACAAAGCTCTATTTTCAATTTTCCCTCTAGTCTTTTCCCCCCTCAGCCCTTTCTCCCTTCTTTCCTTCCACCCGCCCCCCCCATTCCCCTTCTCATTTGGACTTTTTCTTCCCAAGAAGGAAAGTGCTTCTACTAAGCATTTGTAAGTGTGTCTCCCAGAAAGAACTGTAAGCGTGTTACAAGGCTTTAAGCAGAGCTTTACCATATTTATTGTCCCCACATACTTTTCTCATGCAATAGTTCTTGAAGAGAAAGTAGACATGGTAATATTTAATATATAGTGCAAGGAGACACAATTTATACTCATCAGATCTCTGTTATTCCTAGGCAAAGAAAGGTTACAGCCAAAGGCACACCCAATATTAGCAATATGACCATAAGCTATTATTCAGAGTAGCCTACCATCTTGTAAGAAAGCAGTATTTCTAAGCAGTACTTTAATTCAACCAAAATCAATCAGAAAAAAAATACATGGATGCTTTGCCATAAGAAGCCAAAATGAAGCCAGGAGTGAAGGCGCATACCTGTAATCCCAGCACTCAGGAGGCTGAAGCAGGAGGATTGTTGTGAGTTCAAGGCCAGCCTGAATTGTGTATAGCAAGACCCTTGTCTCAAAAAGACTCCCCCGCAAGCCAAAATGTAAATACTTACATATCCAGTTAAAAGGAGCCAGTCAAGTTGTTCCCTTGGTTTTGCAAAGAAACAAGCAAATCAATCTTTTCAATGTTCTGGTTGGTGTTTATAGAGGACGCCAGTGGAGAATTCTCTGGCATTTGCTGAGAAAGAAGTGTTGTCACAGGTGACTGGCCCTCGTTTTGTGGTTGGCCTGGCTGACTTATGGCCATCAACTGCTCTGGCAGTGCACCTGGTCCAGAGGTTAAAAGCTGACTACAGTCTGCAGAGACATTGAAAAGAGAAGCTACATGATTAGTTAGGATTCATGAGAAAATTAGTTTCCATGGGAAATTTGTAACTGTATTTTTCTCCAATATGTTACTAAAAGTGAGGCACCTGAGTCTGAGAAAAAGGTTTTCGGGGCCAGAGATCTAGCTCAGCTGCACAAGTGCCTGCCTAGCAAGTGCGAGGTTCTGAGTTCGATTTCCAGCACACACACACAAAAAAAAGATTTCACAAAATGATATAGGAATTCATCTTAAGTTTCCTCTAAGTAGTATGAAATACAACTTTTTTGCCAGGGATATAGCTCAGTGGCATAAGTGCGTGCCTGGCGAGTGCAAGGTCCCAAGTTTGATTCTCAGTATCCGCCCCCAAAAAACCCCAGCAATTTTCTTAGGTAACAACGTCCTAACACCTATGTAATTCTTCCTTGATAAATGAACCCTAAAGATAGGTGTCTACCTCCCTATAAACTACTTACTTTAATTGGCTGAGGTACTGTCATTCTTACTTTTCCTTTCAGGTTTATAGCTTAAAATGCCAAACATATACACTATTATACATTACCATATTTAATCCTCCCAATGCCCTTGGTCAAGCATATAATATTGCTATTTTAGAATGTGGAAATTTAGCCCTATAAAGGTCAACTAAACTTGTCCAAGACCTCGTATTTTTTAACCGGCAGAATTACAAATATATTCTATGCTCTTAAAACTACTATGTCTTGCTTCTGAAATAATAAAATCGTTTCAGTTGAGTAATGAGAAATTAGAGTTTCTTACTATTCTGAATGCCAAATAAGAACATCCCTGAAGTCGGCTGAGCAGAGCCAGGGTTCTGTAGTTGGTTCACTGTGCCTCCTGCAGCGCTGTGAAATAAAGCAGACTGGGGCTGAGGTGAAGTTGTGGCTCCCTGGATTCCAGGCAAGTTGTTTTGAGAGGAATACAGAGGAGACTGCTGCATGTCTTGTTGGCTTATACCAGTCTGCAAGGCAGACATGGATGCTGGAGAGAGGAAGAGCGTAACTTGCTGCTCTTGAGAACTAGGTGACCCTTGTACCAACTGAATCTGAGGAGAGCTATGGAACAAGGAGGTCTGTGAAGATTCAGACTGAGTAGGACCAGGATTCTGAAGTGAGGAAACTGTGGGCTGGTTCTGAAATTGCATGGGCTGCTGCTCTTGATTCATTGAGGCCATATTACTTTGTTGGTGAAAAATTGACTGGTTCTGTTGCTCCTGACTAGCCATTGGGTTCTGATTTGGACTAAACATCATGTTTGGCGGTGGCTGCTTCTGAGATGCCATTGAAGCCATGGTATTCTGATTACTAAATAAAAGGCTCTGCTGCTGCTGCTGTTGCTGCTGTTGCTGCTGCTGCTGCTGTTGCTGCTGCTGCTGCTGTTCTTGAGCTGGAGAGTTGCTCTGCATGGCCACTATTGGGTGCTGGGCCTGGAAAATTGCTCCTTGTTGGTTCTGAGGAATTGGATTAGGTGGAAGGGAGCCCAATGACACCTGAGGCTGAAATAAACCTTGTTGGGAAGATTGAGCCTGTTCTTGGGAAAGCATAGGGCTCTGGATGTGTGATATTGGAGACTGCTGCTGGAAAGCAGCTTGCTGTTCAGTGTTTGATGTTGACTGAAGCGGAGAAATTGAGTTCTGCGCAAAAAATGAAATCTGTTCCTCTTGGGCTACTGTGTTAGTTTGAAGATTATTCATAGGACTTTGGGAAAGAAATATGTTGGGTGATTGCTGGTCTTGGGGAACTGAAGAGCCCTGCAACACAGCAATGGTACTCTGGGAATGAAACATTGGAGGCTGCATTTGTTCAGAGGATGGTGTAGAAGTCTGACTGTGGACAATAGGATTTGGACTATGAAAAATAGAACCTTGAGTCTCCTGGGTAAGATTCTGAGCATCAGCAATAGGATTTTGAGGATGAAAAAGTTGAGCCTGTGAGTGAGAAGACTGCGGCAAAAAATTCCCAGACTGAAGTGACATCATGTCATTCCCCTGCTGGAATAAACCATTACCTTGCTGCTGGGTACCACTATTCTGAACACCCATCATACTTTTTGTAGATGAAAAAAGGTTAACTTGAGGCTGATTGTCCCCACCATGTTGCATTTGGACCATGGTCTGAAAGACACTGTTCTGAATTTGTTTTGCTTGTGCTCCTGTTTCTTCTCCGTCTCCTGAACTTTGTGTCGGAAACATGGTAGTGCCAGGGGTTGCAACTTGCTGTGTGGTGGTTGTAGAAGTTTCATTTCCAGAAACTGCAGGAGGAGTGGAAAACAACTCACACTGCATTTGTATGTCCTCACTGGTAGATAGTGCACTCATCATGTGAGAAGGCTGTTGGTAAACTGGTGACTGCTGAAGGTTTCCATTTGCTGAAGGAGCTGAAGGGAATAACTCTGACTGCATCTGGGCAGCTGCCTGGCAAATACTCTGCTGCATCTCCATCACCATTGCAGCTGATGGTTCCATCACTTGCTGTTGCTGTTGTTGCTGCTGCGGATTAGACAACGTGCTTTCAGTCTGTGGACGAACACTTTCAGCTCTTCCAGGTATTAAATTATCTTGCCTGGTATGAACTGCTGGTTCTGTTGAGGAAAACATTGCAGGACTCACACTATTTTGAATTTGACTGACTTGTTGAAAAATGCCTGCACTGAGCTGTTCTTGAACATTCTCATTACCATCTGAAGCAGAAAATAAAACTGAAGATAACTGTTGTTGTGCCTCTAAAACTTGCTGGACCAAATCAACGCTTCCACTGTTGCTACTGGCAGCACTGCCTGTAAAACTTCCTGCTTGCAACTGCTGAATAGTATTCTGTAGCTGACTCACGCTATTGGGTGATGGAAAAATATTTGACGAAATCTGCTGCTGTAAAGTCTGTGCTTGTTCTTGTAGTGGCGACTGCTGCTGCTGCTGTGAGGCCTCAGTCAGCTGTGACAAATTAACCACTGTAGCATCTGATTGTAATACTTCTCTAGATTGAGTTTCCCTTGCCTGAAACTGTGTAGCCTGCTGGAGTAGTGCCTCACTGCCAGGCAGCTGACTAGAGGCAGAAACTGCTGGAAAGGTCCCAGACTGTGAGATGTCCTGTGTTTGGATAGTAGTCAGAGTTTCTGGATTGTATGCCTTGGACTGAAGCTGCTGCTGCTTTTCATTTTCCGAAGGTAAGTGGGAAGATGATGGTGATGAAAAAGACCCATTTCCTGGTATATTAGAGATATTTTCTAAAGTTTGCTGAGTTGATCCAACTGTCTTTGTAGTCTAAAAAATAAAAAAAACCCAAATAATATGTCTATATAAACATTAAAGAAGGACACATGATAGTTAAAAAAGTTATTACTTTTCTAAAAATATATGTAGCGCCTATTTTCCACTCAAATAATCATTTATAAAACAGGTGCGAAACAATGATAATCCATGATAATACGTTATGATTTTAAAGCATTGTAAGCAAAGAGTCAAACAAGAAAATAAGTTAAAATTCAAATACTGATATATGCTGGCACATTAAGGGTGATAATGGAACATTAATTCTATGGTTTGAGATCAGACTTCAAAATACCTCCCATTAGGGTCACCAGTAACATTACAGTGGTGAAAAATAAGTGAAAAAGGGAGCAGGAGTTATGGAAATGGACTGGGAAGAAGGGGAAGTAAAAATGTTTTAATTCCAAAAATTCTAACAGACTTTTTTTTGGGATGGGGGGACTAGATTATAAGGTCTGGCTATGTAGTCCAGGCTGGCCTTGAGCTCATTATGTACCCAGACTGGCCTTGAACTCACAAACATAACCTTCCTGCTTCAGCCTCCAAAGTGTTGGGATTCCAGAAGGGCCACCTAGGCCCAACTAAACATCATTATTTACCCATACTCCTCAATCCATAGGTATTTTTTTCTTGTCAAATGTATAAAACTTTCATTCTAAATAGCAAAATTCTTTAAGTATATTCAAAACAAAAAACGTGAAAGAAACAGGGAAAATAAATACAGTAGTTTTTATACGTGAATTTTTAAAATTTGGGGCACTGATCAATAGTACTCACCTTAAAAATAGGGGAAGATCTTTTTTCTGCTGTTATTTCCATTGGAGTAACATCTTCACTCTTAATCATACTGCTTGATATCAGTGGAGTGATCAAGGCATTAGGAAGAATATTTACCTTATCTAAGTTACATCCAGTAGTTTTCATTGCTGTACACACATATATACAAAAAAAGAAAGAAAAATTTAAAACCACAAAAATAACCAACTAATTCTATAATTAAAATGTTGACACTAAGTCATGATTTAAATGTCTGGTTGTTTTCTGTCTTTTTGAAATAGGGTCTCATGCAGTTCAAGCTGGCCTTCAACTCTGTAGCTCAGGCTCACCTTGAAATTGCAGCAATCTTCCTGTCAGCCTCCGAGTGCTAGGATTAAGGTATGCACCACCACGCCTGGTTAAATGCCTGTTTTTTGATGCTATAACGGTAGTATGATACAAAATGAGTGGATCAAGATATAGCCTCCCTTTTTTGAAGGACTCTTGGTTTGGCCTGGAGAATGAAGTTACATCTAACACACACACACACACACACACACACACACACACACACACAGTTGCTGGGGATGAACCCAGGCAGTATCTTTGGTCTGATTTTGTTCTTTTGGCACTATACAGACCAGCATGGCCTTGAACTTCTGTGGAGTAGTCCAGGCTGGTCTCAAACTCCTGATTCTCTTGCCTCACCTACTCCCTATACTGTGGGCATGTGCCACCATACTTGGCAATTTTTTTCAATACTTAAATACAAGTTTACATTACAGTTCAATTAAACTATACATACATATCCACTACTAACTGCATTCCCCCACACAGTTACTGTATAATAATAGCTCTGTACACAAATTTCTACAAAATGTGTTTAGATAGGCTTATTAGGGCCAAGGATATAGCTCAGTGGCACAATGCCTGCCTTGGCAAGCACAAGGTCCTGAGTTCGATTCGTGGTACAAAAAAAGATATGCTTATCTTTTATTTGTCCTAAATTGACCAAAGACAAATACGTTACTGGTGTAGATAAATAAGTAAATATAAGATTTAATATAAAAACCTGTAAAAAAGTCAATATAAAAAGATCCAATATATATACCATTATGAAGTTTCCCTCCATGATACTATCTTATACAGTACATTAACCTCAACATTTATACAGTCCACTGATCTTGTTCAGATTTCTTTTTACTAGTACTTGTGTATGTGGGTCTATTCAGTTTCATACAACTCTTATCACATGTAGACTCATGTATCACAACCAGATAGAGAAGTACTGTGTCACGAGTACCCCATGTATTGACTGCGCTTTTACCACCTTACCCACTTGATTTCTACCATCCCTTGCATACATTCTATTGTGACAACAACAACCTGTTCGACATTTCCAGAATTATTTTTTTTTAAGTATTCAGGCTTTCTTTGTGTGTGCCAGGAATTTAACTCAGGACTTTGTGCTTGCCAGGCAGGTGCTGTGCTGCTGAGCTATCTCTCCAGCTACATTTCCATAATTCTGTCACTTTAAGAATGTTTTATATAAATCTCAGCACTTGGGAGGCTAGAGCTGGAGGGTTACTGATAGTTCTAGGTCAGCCTGGAATATATGGTGAGTTCAAGGCTAGCCTGAATAACATAGTGAGACCCTACCTAAAAAAAAAAAAAAAAAAAAAAAAGTTTTACAAGTGGAATCACATAGGAATAGACAGTGTGACTTTTTCCCCAGTACTGAAGGCTGAACCTAGGGCTTTGTGGGCACTGAGAAGTACTCTACTGCTAATCTACACCCCTCGCCACTTTACAAATCTCACTTTGCAACACAGTCTTGCTAAACTGCCTAGACTGGCCTCAAACTTTTGATCTTCCTGTCTTGCCTTCTGGGACAGCTGGGATTACAGGTATGTGCCACCTCAGCTGGCAGACTATAACCTTTTGACCTTAACTCTTTTCATCCAGCATAATTCTCTGGAGTACATTCAATTTATGGCACGGCATGTATAAATAGCTCACGCCTTTTTTTTTTTCGGTGAGACAGCAATCTTTTATCGGCCTCACTAGCTTACCTAGAGGCAGGGTCAGGTAGAGCATACCCATCTGCCCTGGCTCCCACCTTCCCTCTCCTGAGAGTTCATGGATCACCTCAGAAAAGAAGAGCATGCAGGGTAGGGAAAGCTGGAGGGAATATACAGGGTGGAACCTGGAAATAGCTCAGGGCAATATGGAAAACGTGGGGTTGGTTGCTGGCCCAACCAGGTAAAATGTCCACCTGGGTAAAGGGAGGCTGTCACCCTGCACAGGTCCTTCTGCCCTTACCAAGATGAGAGGGGTTGAAAGGGAGAATGTCCTCTAGAGGCTCACTGTGCCCTCTGTACCATCAGCCTCTCCCAGATACTGTCCTTAGCTCCCTTAACACTCTGCTCCATGTAAGCTTTTTCTACTCTAGTTCTTTAATTTTTTTCTTCTGCTACTTTCTGTTTTTCCAATTACCTCCTTGGACTGAAGAGTAAACATTTTTCCTATACCTTCATTCACGTTAGTCTCACCTACCAAAGTCATAATCTCTGTATCTGTAGATGTGCATGCTTCTTCATTCTGTTCAATCTGAATGTCTGCAGCTTTACCTTCTGCACAGTGTCAGTAACTTTGGCTTGGAGCTTTGTGGAGGCTTCGTCTACTCTTAGAGCTACAGGAGCTGCCACCCCGGTGCACTCTAGCAGCTCATTCCTGAGTAGTATGTCATGATATCAATATGGCAGTTTGTTTAATCATTCGTCCACTGAAGGACAACTGGTTTGTTTATACAGTTTTTGGCCATATAAATAAAGCTGTTTTGATGATTCAAGTACATATTTTCTGTGTGAATCTAATTTTCCTTCCTTTTCAAATCTATATGCCTCTCTTTTATTACCTTACTGAAATGGATAGAATTTTAAGTTACTATACTGAACAAAAGCGGTGAGAGACAGATCCTTGCCTTGTTCTCAGTCTTGGAGGAAAAGCATTCAGTCTATCACCAGTAAGTTGAATGTTAGGTTTTTGTAGATGTTCTTTATCAATTGGAGATATTTCCTCTCTATTCCTAATCTTTTTTTTTTGAGACAGGGTCTCACTATGCAGTTTAGATTGGCCTTGAGCTCACTTTGTAGCCCACGCTGGTCTCGAATTCACATTGATCCTCTTGCCTCAGCCTCCCTGAGTGCTGGGAATACAGGGGTGCACCGCCACCACACCCAGCTTCTATTCCTAATTTTCTAAGAGCTTTTATCATAAATAGTCTCAGACTCAAATGCTTTCTATGTGTCAAGTGATATGATTTTTCATTTTTATTGGATTATAATGATCAATCTTTCTCTTTCTCAGTACTAGGGACTGAACCCAGGGCCTCTGCACTGAAAGGGTCTTATTAAGTTACTAAGATGCCCATATGGGACTCAAATTTATGATTCTTCTGCCTCAACCTCTTAATTGTGCTGAGATTACAGGTGGGAGTGCCACCATGTCTGGCCTGCACTGATTGCTTTTCCAAAATGAACCAATCATGGAAGCCAGGTGTGGTGGTGCATGCCTATAATCCCAGCACTCAGGAGGCTGAGGCAGAAGGATCACTGTAAGTTTGAGAACACCCTGGGCTACAAAGTGAGCTTAAGGCCAGCCTACACTGCATAGTAAGGCCCTGTCTCAAAAAGACAAAAATAAAAAATTTTTAAAAATAAAATGAACCAATCTTGTACTTAGAATAAATCCCACTCAATCATGGTATATTATTTTTTGTACATTAATGGACTTGAGCTGTTGCTGGTATTTTGGTGCAGAACTTTTGTGTCCATAAAAAGTACTGATCCATAATTTTCTTTCTTTTTAATACCTTTCCTCTGTTATTTGTTGTTTTGTTTTTTGATGGAGTATTATGTTGCCCAGGTTGGCCTCCATATTTCAAAGAACTTTCATGAGTGTTAAATTATTTCCAAGGTATTGGGTAGCATTTGGTGGGGAAGAGGGATGAAAAACGAGCCTTAAACTATTCTGTCACAGAATCCAGAAGTGCACTTAAATGGGACTTCAAACTACATAAAATGGCTTTAGCAATGTTACTATTATCCTTTCCCTTTTATATTTTCTTTCTCTTGTTTTTCTTGAGATAGGGTCTCAAATATGTAGCCCAGGTTGGCCCTGAACTCTTCAGTGATTCTCCTGCCTCGGCTGAATGCTGGTATTACAGGTGTGCACCACCATGCCCTGTTTACATTTTCAATACATATATATTGAGGTATTGAGGCTTATACTGTTCCAGATTCTGAAGAGCTAATGATGGATAAAATTCCTACTAGGTGGAAAATACATTCGAGCAAGGGAAGAAAAAGTACCAACAAGTAAAATCTGTATACTACTTATAGGAGAACTTTCAGCCAATTTAAAAAATTCAGATGGGAACTAAGAAAGACATATTTAACCATTCTAATATTTATCTCTTTATTTTTCTAAGGTTTATTTGAACTTATAGAGAATATTAGTACTGATAGTTTATGCCAAATAACTTTAAAACACCTTTCTTATCTACACATGCCCAACAATAACAATAGTGTGAGAAACTGAGAATAACAATAATTTCTCCTAAAAGCAGCACTTTTAGGTCAAATGTAAATAATTAAAATATGCATTAAGATTTATAAGACAGGAAATAAAAGGCTGAAAAGAATATAAATATTTGCAGTAAGACTAAGTTGTAGTTTTTTTTATCTGTATTACCTTTAGCAAATCACTTAACCTTTCTAGGCCTTGGTTTATTCAACTGTAAAATGAGATTAAACTCGATTATCTCTATGGTTCCTCCAAACTCCTAAATATTGCCATGCAGTTAGTTAAAAACAGTTCAAGTGTGTGCTCTCAGCTATTTTTCACATACATCCAATTAATTATTCCATCCAAAGCTGAAACTAAAAGAAGGCACATCAATTATTTTATCTCTAGGCCCTAACCTTACATCTGAGTCTCTGAGCAATCTATTTGTTTATACTCACATTTATGTGAGTCTCTACAGATACAGAACATTTTTGAGAAATATTCCCGAGACACTTAAAGGAATTTTTTTTTGTTTCTTTTTGAGACACAGTCTTACTGTGTAGCCCAAGCTGGCCTTGAATTTGTGGTGACCCTCCTGCCTTGGGCTCCAGAGTGCTGGGATGACAGGCGCCTGCTTATCATGCCTGGCTTCCCAAGAAACTTTTGACAAGAGACCACTATATGTTCTATCTTATTTGACAGGACATATAGATAGCTGGGTAAAGCACAGTATTCAAAATCCAGCCATTCTTTGGGTATCAAGTTCTAAATCTTATTGTAATTGACAGTTATAAGGATCCTTAAAGGATTACTGCCACGACACAGATTTAAAGCTCACTTATACTGTGCAAAGTGTCACTAATCAGAATTCCATACAGCACATTGATATAGTACTAAAGCACTGATTTCAAAGAATTATAAAAGTAAGCAATGTGTCAAGGATATTATCTGTTTCTGAAAACTATTATTTTTTTATTTAGTCAGTGTCTTGGTTACTTTTCTCTCATCACTGGGACAAAATACTTGATGCCAAAAATTAAGGAAGGAAACGTTTATTTAGCTTTGTGGAGGTTTCAGTCCATGCAGCTGGCTCCATGGCAGGGTGGCACATGGCACAGGGCAACAGCTCATGGTGGCAGAAAACAGCAAAAGCAGCAAGAGCAAAATGGAGGAGCAGAGACAGCAAGCCTCTTTCCCTCCCTTAAATTGTATGCAAACTTCCCGCCCTGAGGTGGGTGTAGCACTCACACCCATAATCCCAGTATTAGACCATGAATCAATCAAAAACTCTAGAAATCCCGCACCATGACTCTATGAGGCTTTAGGGGGACATGTAGACACAAACCATAACAGTCAATAATCTATTAATTGATATTATCATTATTACTGGGTTTTAAAACAGGGAAGTGCTCTATAGTTCAGGCTGGCCCAGGTTGCCCAGGTTGGAATCCAATTTGTGATTCTCCTGCCTCAGGTCCCAAACAGATGGGATTACAAGTATGTACCACAATACCCAGCCAAACTTCTCATTTTTTAGTTCCGAATGGAACCCAAAGGGCTGTATTTTTCCCCTTTTGAGAGAGGATTATCACCATGTCGCCCAGAATACTCTTGAATTTGATTCTTCCTGCCTTAGCCTCTGAAGTCCCTGCTATTCCAGGCACATACTAAGAAGCTCATGATCTTCTATAAGAAATTTCATATTGGGACTGTGGTAGAGCACTTGCCTAACACGTACAAGTTCTGGGTACAGTTCTCAGCACCAAAACCAAAATCTGGATTAGGCTGTGTTCCACTCGTGGGATTTTTGGAGAAAAGAACAGATGCTTAGAATTTGGTGCAGAACAGATACAAACATCCTAGACTTTATCTTTTAAAAAAAATATTTTAATATACTCTTATTGGTGAATATTAAGCTTACAAAATAATTGAGTCTCAATGTGTTATTTCCATACACGCATATAGTATTTTGATCATATTTGCCCTCCCTGACTTTACTACATAATTATGATATTATTTGTTTAATAACATGGTTTGAATGCTCTTTTTCTTATGTGTATTTACATACTGAAGCTCAACCAATAATTTTTTAAAAAATTCTAGCTAGGTGACCTTTGGCAATTTATTTAACTTCTCTTCGGATTTGGCTTCCTCTTCTATAAAATGGTAACAGTAAGTTACCAACCTCACAGAGTTTGCAACACTGAACACATGTGAACACAGAATTTTACTACTGATGATAAAAAAAATTCACTGTTATTTATAAAACTTATTAAGCATGTTACTCTCCTTAAAGTAAATATTTCAAATATTTATATATATTTTTTGTACTAGGAATCGAACTCAGGGCCTTGTGCTTTGCCAGGCAGGCACTGTGCAACTGAGTTATATCCCCAGCCCTCAAATATATAAAATTTGATTTAATTCATATGCATTAAATTCATATTCATATTCCTTTTTAAAGAGAAAAAAATTTCAAAATAATGGGGGGGTGACAATGGTTAATACATTGCATACTGTTAGCTTTAGTTACTCATAGTACAAAATATTAGCATTAAGTTGTCCAAATAATATTAGCACAAATCTTTCTTTTCAATGAACTAAGAGAAATTAGTAGTACAACTATCTTGACTCTCTCTCTCTCTCTATATATATATATACATATTTTTTTTTTTTTTGCTTTTTCCTTCTTTTCTCCATTCCTCCATTCCAGTTTCTCATTCCTTTGGAAGCTTCTTCCCATTTTATAGTACCTATTGTACATTTTGGATCTTATTTATTCTTTCAGCTTCTTTCAGTAGGGTGACAATATGATGTTCATACATGTGCATCTGATTTATTTCACTTTTTTTGGGGGGGGCGGTACTGGGGATCAAACTCAGGACCCTGCGCTTGCTAGGCAGGGGCTTATTCCACTGAGCTATATCCCCAGCTCCTGATTTATTTCACTTAAGGGCATGGTCCCAAATTACATCCATTTTGGAAAAAATGGCTATCATCTAGAAATCAGCCAATAACCAATGCTGGAGGTGCTGCAGGGAAAAGGAACTCTTCTCCACTGTTGGTAGAAGTGCAGACTGGTGCAACCATTATGGAAATCAGTGTGGAGATTCCTCAAAAATCTAGGATTGGTGGTCCCATTTGACCCAGTTATTCCCCTTCTGGGTATCTTTCCAGAAGAATTAAAAACATCTTACTACAGTGATATATGTGCACCCATGTTTTTAGCAGCACAATTTGTAATAGGTAGATCCTGGAAACAACCCAAATGCCCATCAACTGAGGAATGGGTAAAAAAGATGTGTTTTTTATACAATGGAGTATTACTCAGCCATACAAAAGCATATTCATACTCAAGGGCAGAAAAATATAAGCGAAAGCCAAAATTAGACAAATACGCCATGATGTAAGCTGCGCCTTTATATATAAAGGCACAGAAGTATCACGACTGTATATCACAGCTGTATTACAAATCTAAGGGAAGAGTCTATCCTACCCTCATTATAACATTCCAAAGACAGTTTATGTTCACTATTTCTTGACAAAGGTAGAATAAATAAACGTGTCAGAAGGAAAAATGATAAAAGCACTCAAAAACAACTTTCCAAATGAGTGTAACTTATATTTTGGCCTCTTCAGTCACAATGACAAGTACTGACACTACTAGAAGTGAGAAGCTTTATACCTTCTATTTTATATTTTGGTATCTTACATATGTTACTTTCAGAAGTTTTGACATTGGAAATTTTAAATTCCTCTATTCCAATGTGTTTTTAAAAATGTGTTTACATGCTTAACAAAGGAAAATATCAAACTGAACAAGCATCTACAAAGTTAAACAAATACTTATTTTATAATATGAAAGATGCCCTGATAAGTGATATAAATACCTAAGAGAAAAAAGAAAAATACCTAAGAGAAAGTAGAATACTGATTTGCTAAAGAAAACAGCACTGCCCAATTATTATTTTTTTTTTTTTTGCAATTGGTTCTTGCTATGTAGTTCAGGCCTTGAACTCACTACCCCAGACTGGCCTCAAACTCTCAGTAATCTCCAGCCTCAGCCTCTCAAGTGCTGAGATTGCAGGTGTGCACAATCACATCCATCCCTAGTTACAATTTTTGAGAAGAATCAATTTGTTACCTTTCATGGCCTCTTCAAAGGAGCAAGGTCTTGCTGGACTAGATATTTCCTTCTTCACAGTTACATTCAAAGTACCAGCTGCTGCTATTAAAAAAAAGTTCATGTATTGCATTTACTTAAATTTATTCATTTTAACAAATTATATTACCTTAAATCTTTTAATTGGCCTATTTTCTCACAGAGCATCATTAACTTACTGGTTTATCAAAAACTCCAGGTTGAGATAAATTGGGGGGGTATTGTTTTTTGACACAGGGTCTCACTATGCAGTTTAGGTAGGCCTTGAACTCACTATGTAGCCTAGGCTGCTCTCAAACTTGCAGCAATCCTCCTGTCTCAGATTCCCGAGTGCTGGGATTACAGGCGGGTGCCATCACACTCATCGAGATGAATTTTTTTAACAAATAATCTATCCTTTAAAATTTCACTAACTTTTAATGGGCGGAATATATAATCACTTATCAAAGCAAACCAAAACAGCAATTTTTTTGAGACAGGGTCTTGCTATGTAGTTCAGGCTAGCCTTGAGTTTGCTTTGTCAGCCTCCTGAGTGCTGGGATTATAGGTGAGCACCACCATGCCTGGCCTAAAACAGCAAATTTTAAAAGAATTTCCTTAACACTATACCTGTTACTAACCTCAGATGTACAGAAGATTGATATTAGAAAATCAAACATGTAAACTTATATATATTAGGACCAGCATGGAAAGATTCACCATTTCCTGATATAATTTATTAAGTATACTGGTTCTGAAATTCTTATAATTAATCAATATAAACAAATAAATGACAACAATGAAATCTCAGCATTTTCATGAGAGCAAAAACTTTAAGGCCATCCTCCTTCTCTTCTCACGTAAGTGAGGCAGAAGCTAATCAGAACAGGTTTGAGGGCTTCTGGAGGAAGAAACAAAACAAGTATTTCATCTTTGACTATAAACGAATCTCTGTTCCACTGTCTTTTTTTTTCTCTTCCTGTTTTCACTGAAACAGAATATTCTTTCTTTTTCTCTTTTTTTCTTTTGCGGGGGAGCTTTTTGAGACAGGGTTTAGCAATGTACAGTAGTTTAAGCTGGCCCTGAACTCAGTATGTAGCCCAGACTGACCTGGAACTCATGGTGGTCTTTCTGCCTCGGCCTCCCAAGTGCTGGGATTACAGACATGTGCCATCCATGCCCAGCTCTTGTAACCAAAATATTATTCCTAAACTTTGCCTTTACATTCCAAAATTTTTACTTGTGGTCTACTCTGAGGCAAACAAACATCAAGGGGAATTTTGTTAGTGTTACATACTATGGCATACTTCTGTGCCAAACTAGTGGAAAATAATGTTGTAAACTTCAGAAATGATTAGAAAGAAAATGGAATAAATTGAGAAAAAGTTACCTATCAAGACTAGTTATAACTCTACGATAGTTACTACTGCATACCCACCTCCAGATGTCATCTTGCTATGGTGCCTGTACAGGGCTCAAACTCCAGGTTTAAGCAATCTTCCTACATCAGCCTCTCTGGGACTATGGGCAGGAACCACTATGGCTGGCTTTATTTCCTTGCCACTTTTCTTTACCTTCTATTTCAATAGATCCTGAACTATTTGACAATAACCTCTAAGTAAACTACCGATATGGAAGAACTACGAATCCTGAAGACTAGAATGAACTACACTGATAAAAACTGTGGCAGAAATCAAGTAGGTCGATGGAACATGCGGTTTTCCATTTCCAAAAAAATGTTCTCCTTACATTCTGCCAGAAGGCTTTTTTCTTCTTCAGGAAGCTAAATGAATTCAGGCAATCAAATCATAAGAGATTTTATTTTTTTGAGATAGGATCTTGCTGGGTAGCTCAGGCTGCCTTGAACTCACTATGTAACCCAGGCTGCCTCAAACTTGCAGTGACTCTCCTGCCTCAGTCTCCCAAGTGCTGGGATTAAAGGCGTGTACCACCGCACCTGGCTTCATAAGACATTTTAAAATCAGTTATAATCACTTACTACTATAAGCTTATCCCTCCCATTTGTTAAAATGCACCCTAGATGGCTTTCTATGTAGCTCACTGGTATGCTCAGCATGAGGTCCTGTGATCAAACCTCAGCAACCTGCCCCCCAAAAGCAACCTATGAACCAGCCAAACTAAACTAACAGCAATTTTCTACAGTTTCCACTTGCATCTTTCTGCACATAAGAGGTACTCGATAAATGGCAGTTCCAGAGAGTCTAATCTCAGGAAGATTTCTAGCTTTTCTTGTATTACTAAAAGTATAAGACACAAATGATTTCAGTAACATAAGAGTAAAAGTACTTTTGGTCTTTTTTAGGGAATAATGCCATTTCTAAACAAATATTCATCTTATTGCATAACTTTTTATTTTTGGTTGGCTGATCTTTAGCTTCCCAAAGACGTAGAAATTATTCATTTTCGTTCACCATGTCTTATTTTGACATACCTGGGTCTGGAGTGTAAGTGAATGGCTGAACATCGTGGGATCTTCCTGCATTGGTCACTACATATATCCCCACAGATACAGGCAAAGTTATATGTTGGTCATGATATGGAGGAACCTTAACGATGAGATGGTTCTGATTAAAAGAAAAGTGTAAGAGTCAGATAGGAAGCAATATTTAAAATAATAACAATTAAGTATATTATTTCCCATTAAAGTTTAAAGTCTAATGTGTTTTAAAGCTCAGGTTCACAGGAACCAAACATGAATCCTACAGTTTCTCTTAAAATAAAATCCAACTCTTTCATAATGGCTTATAAGGTCCCTGGCCTGTCAACTTCATCACATTCCCACTTTCCTCCAGCTTACCACTGCTAGACCCAGTGACCTTCCCACTCCATTCTTTTAATATATTATACCTAGTTTTATCCCACACTCACTGTCCAAATGTGATAGTCTTCCGTTACTTCCTCAAACAGCAGGTTTCTTACCCATTTGCAGATCTTAAACAAATGTCACTTCCTTAGAGAAGCCTTTCCTGACGGACCTGTTTAAAGCAGTCCTCCTACGCAACCTGGTCACATAATGTTGCTTATTTCCATAACGGAACTTATTATCACTTGAAATCACCCTGTTTTTTTGTTTTTGCTTTTTTTGTCCCTCTTCAGTTACAAGAATTTAAGTTCCATGAAGACGTAGGCTATTTTTGTACTTCATTCTTATCTCCTCTGTTAAGAATAGTCTCATATACAAAAGGCACTCAAATGTATTTGTTGAAGAGTAAATTATGAAGAAATCTATGTGCCTACTGTTATGGCTTGTATCTAGATGTTCCCCTAGTGCCTCAGGCGGTCATCAATGGGGCTCAGGTAGGTGTGTGAATGTAGATTAAGGGTTTGCACAATGGATGCCCCGCCCGGAGTGTAGTGGCAACAAGCAATAGGCCTGCAGCCTGGGCAGAGCATGAAGGGATGGAGCAAGGCAGGCCTGGCACTGCTGCTCTTTCACTGCGTCCTGCCTCCCCTGCCACGGACTTTTTTCCTCTGTGACACCACACAGCCTTGGAGCCAGTCAACCATGAACTGAAACTTTTACAAACTGCGAGCCAAAATAAATCTTTCCTCCTTTACTTTGGATGTCAGGTAGTTTCTCCCAGCAGAGGGAAGTAACCATGCCACCCACACAGGATAAAGTGAGATAGCAGATGTTCTGTACCACTTCAAGATGAGATGCATTTCAAACTGCAGTCTACGACCTCCCTAACCACTTTCTCATTTAAAGGCAAATAGTGCTCAGGGTACCCAAACTCCAATAAATTGAAGGTATTTTTAGTTAGAATAGTGACAAATGTATCCTTAGAATAGGGCAGAGCTCATGAATGCGTCACTAGCACTTACTCAAAAGACTACATCTTCTTGGGAGCTAGCATGAACCACCTATTAGCTCCTTCTTCCTTAGATTATCCTAACAGCAAGGAACACCAATAGGTAGTGATGACTCATTTTACCAATTATCTTACATGCAGGAGCCCAAAGCAGACAGCATAGGGTGAGGTAAGTTTGAGACATTTTTTATCCTGGATTATGGTTCACTGACTCAGTTGAGTAAAACATGGGACAAATAAGGCCAATGCCAAGTTTTCAATTTCTGAGCACTTAATACTTAAATGTTTGTTTTGTTTGTTGAGATGGGGTTTTACTATGTAAATCAGACTGGCCTGAAACAATGATATTCCCGCCTTAGCCTCCCAACTGCTGGGATTACAAGGGTGGACCATGCCTGGCTTAAATTTGTTTTTGAGCCATTTTAAAACACTCTGAAATTGCTCCCAATTTATGGCATTAACAGAATATGCCACCCTAAATTAGCTATTCTTTAAAAAAGAAAAGCCAACCAGAAGAGACCTAGAATAGCAAAGGCAATTCTGGACAACAAGGGAACAGGGGGCATCACAATCTCTAACTTGAAATTATACTATAAAGCTACTGTGACAAAAGCTATGGTACTGGCTCAAAAACAGACCCAAAGATCAATGGAACAGTTTAAAAGATACAGAAACAATTCCAGACATACTCAGCCACTTTATCTCTGACAAAGGTGCCAAACACATTCACTGAAAGAAACATAGCTTCTTTAATAAAGGGTGCTAGAAAAACTGGCTCTGCACATGCTGAAGATTAAAACTGGACCCTTTCACCACGCACTAAATTAAATTTGAAATGGATCAAATATCTAAATATTAAAACAGAAGCATTAAATCTGCTGGAAGATAAAAACTCTTTAATAAAGACTGGTGTAGGCAAAGATTTTATAAATAAAATCCTGATCATACAGGAACTAGCACAAAGAATCAACAACTGGGATCTCATCTTATTAAAAAGCTTTTGCATGGCAAGAGAAACCACCAACAGAGTGAAGAGACCACCCACATCGTGGGGAAAAATATTTACCAGCTGTTCCTCAGACAAAGGATTACTATCGAGAACATATAAAGAACTCAAAAAAAAAAAAAAAACCTCCCAAATTTAAAGATCCAACAAAAACTGGTCATCTGAGATGAATATATACTTTTTAAATGAAGAAATACAAATGCCAAATAAATATATCAAAAACTGTTCAACATCACTGGCCATTCAAGAGATACAAATAGCTATTATCAAGAAACCAACCAATAACATGTACTGGGGGGACTGTGGGGAAAAAAGAACCCTTCTCCACTACTGGTGGGACTGTAGACTGGTGTAACCACTATGGAAATCAGTGTGGAGATTCCTCAAAAATCTAGGTTTGGAGGTCCCATTTGACCCAACTATTCTGGGCATCTTCCCAGAAGAATTAAAAACATCATACCACAGGGATATATGTGTACCCATGTTTATAGCCACACGATTTGTAATAGCTAGATCTTGGAAACGATCCAAATGCCCATTGGCTGAGCAACAGATAAAAAAATAATGTGAGTTTTTTTTTAATATAATGGAGTACTACTCAGCCATAGAGAAGGATAAACTAGAAAACTTTTATAGGTATATGGATGCAACTTGAGATCATATTCATAAGTAAAATAAACTAGATGCACACATGTAAACACTGTACTGTCTCCCTAGTGTGACAACCTGAAAGAGTAAATAAGACCCAAAAGTACAACAGATACTGTAAAATGGGAAGAAACTTCAAAATACACCCTGGAGGGTAACTTTTGCCCTTTAGGGCTCTCAGACCTCACCCTATCTTTCCACTTAGCTGGTTCTGATTCGTACTTTCATACTGTAATAAGCCTGTAACTGTAAGTACAGCACTTTCCACAGTTCTGTGAATTTTAGCAAATTATTAAATCTGAGGAGACAATAGCCTTGAGTTTGGCAATATATTGGATGTAAAATATTTAACAATCTTATTAAGTTTTTACACAGAGAATAATAAAAAATTAAAGCCAAAGAAATTAGGAACATTTTGGATAAACTGGCTATATTTATATTAAATTAGGTCATTACTCTTGTTTTGTAGTTGTCTTTGTTATGTGGAAAACAATTGATGGCAGAGTCCTACAAACATACTCTGTTGTATGTTTTGTGATAATGGGAATTGAAACCAGAAAGTGTTGAGCTATATCCCTAGTTCTTTTTACTTTTTTTTGCACTGAGATAGAGTCTCACTAAGTTGCCCAGGTTGGTCATAACCTTGAGATCTTCCTGCCTACAGGTATGCACCACCATACCCAAGATGGAGAAAATCCCAGTATCCTCCCCCCAAAACAGAGAGGAAAGAAAAGTGTTTTATTAGAAGTAGAAACTTTTGCTACTGCTCTTAACTTTTGAAAACAGAAAATTAATCATGCCTGGCCTCAGAAGAATAACTCACTTCTGTTAAAGAAACTCAAAAAAGAAAGTTTAACTGATTCACATCAATCCATATGATAAAACATTTCATCTATTTATTAAAAATTTTTTCAGAACAAAACTGAATTATTCAGAGAGTAAACAACCAAATTATAAAAGGGTTAAATTCTACCTGATGAAATAATTCCATGTCGATTTCAGCTTCTGATTTCCAAGAGTTTTCATCTGATTGAAATAAAAACAGAGACTTACTACATTTTTTGAACTGTTTTACTTTGTAGGTATCTTTATAACAAAATAAAACATACATAATCTTTGTGCTATGAAGATGCCTACTTACCAGAAACGTTTTCTTGGAAAATAACTTTAGTTCCTTTAAGAAAGTTCTTGCCAATTAAAAACACTTCTTCCTCTCCTTTCACTGAACAGCTATGTAAGCTTTTCTTTAAGATCTCCGGAACTCCTGCTGGCTGAGCTGTGGGTATATAAAGCATTCCGTAAAAAGAACCAACACTTACTTCTTACCTAAGATCAACATGTATTTATACATTCATGTCTATGAGTTGTCTCACTGACCCTGAATTTATTCAGCAGCTTAACTTTTATCTAACAGAGGGCAGAGAAGAAAATCAGGAAAGTCCGTATTAATTCCGAATGAATTTTGTTAAGACTTTATAGGCATAGATAAATGCCACCTTTGTCCTTATGTAAGTGGTAAAAGTTTGAAAAAAATGAACTTGGTCTTGTTTTATCTTAGTAATTTATTTTTAAGTTTTAGTGGCAGCAGGGATCAAATCCAGGGCCTTGTATATGCTAGGCAAGTGCTCTGTCACTTACATCCCCACCCTTATCCTAGTGTTTTTTTAAATTAAATTTTTAAAAAACAGGCTTGTCTCACAGTCCTAACCTTTAAAATGTCAGCTATGCTAACCCATTACAAGGTCTCTGAGGTAATGAGTGGGATGTGGATGGTTCTAAGGATATCTTTAAGGATCTAGACACAGGACCCAGAGACCCTGGCCCCATACCAAAAAGACACCTAAAATTCAAACAAATCCCCTTCATAACAATTTGTTCCAGCAGGTAGTTTCTCTGACCCAGGAAACTTTGATGGTAAAACATAAGATGGATTTATTTTCAAATGCAAGGACTAAGTACTACTAAAATTGACAAAGACAAGTACCGAGTAGCAAGAAAAAATGGGAAACTATAATTAGCCTATCAATTCTCAGGATTTCCTTAAGAAAAGTTAATACGTATTACTTAGGAAAACTGGTTCCAAAGTCAAGTAGATTTGGGAAATACTGGGTTAAAAAAAGCTAAACAAAAATATTTCTACATGCATCTCACACTCTGTATACAAATATCCAAGAGGTGAGGATAGTCAAAATTTGACATCAGAAACATTCTTCCTTCCCAGTACCTATAAGGACTAATTCCCAAAGGACCACTCTCTGGGATTCTAATGTACAATGATGTACTTTTAAGACTTCTTTCCTTAAAGGACTTTTTCCTTTATGGTTAACACATTCCTGTTGGCTTGAGCCACTGGTAGTACAAACAGATCTAACCACTCTTTCTAGCTTTTTGAGACAGGGTCTTACTGTGTAGCCCAGGCTATTCTTGAACTCACTAAGTAGCCCAGGCTGGCCTCAAACTCATGATGATCTGCTTGTCTTGGCCTCCCGAGTGCTTGGATTACAGGCATATGCACCACATCCAGTTCTAATCACTTTTACTGGTCTTTTTAGTAATAAAATTAACAAAAAGCCACTCAACAGAATAGTCATGCATGTACCAGCAATGGTTCAAGCTGCCTAGCAGTGAGACACATAAACATGAAAGGCCCCATCATGAATATGTAAGAACTTTGTCAAAGCTTATACACCACTTTTTTTTGTTTTGTTTTCTTTTGTCTTTTTTGGCCAGGCATATAGCTCAGTGGCACAAGCGCCTGCCTGGCAAGCGCAAGGTCCTGAGTTTAATTCCCGATACCAAAAAAAAAAAATTCTTTGGGTGTTTTTGTCTTTATGAGACACAGTCTAGCTATGCAGTTCAGCTGAGCCTTGAGCTCACTTTGTAGCCCAAGCTGGTATTGAACTGCCAATGATCCTCCCGTCTCAGCCTCCCAAGTGCTGGGATTACAGGTGTGCACCACCATGCTCAGCCTACCACTTGTTTTTAACAAACCCCTGTAACATGGTACAAGGTAAACAGATACTGTTTATCTAACTCATCAATGTCTAAATTACTGAGACTCTTCAATAAACTGAGAAAATCCTTATTTACATATTTAATAGTGAATTTTATACCTTTATAAAAATGCTAACATGGAAAGTTGCGTTATTAGAAAATAATCACAGCTCCTCTTTTCCCTAGGCCTCTCCTTATAGAAAAGCTGTAATTCTTGGCCCACTGATACCAAGCTTAGCCACATGGCTTATGAAGAAATATGACAAGCCCAAGCAAAAGCATTAAGAGCCACCATAGTTCCACCATCTCTGTTGTAACCCACTGTTTCTTTATTGACTTCTCTCTCCTTTTTGATTGTTTATACTAAACGTAAACATAGATGAAGCATCAGTCAGCCTTTACTTATGGTACAAACAAGTATCCTATCTTTGTTACATGAAATTGAATGTATATATATATACACTGTCTAGAACCCACAGGATTAATGTATGAATGGAAGAGCCATTGGTTGAAAACTGGCAATTATATACCTTTTCAAATAAAGAATAAACCAAGTAAAAGTAACTTTCTGGAGTAATAAAAGGTATTTATTCCTAAAATATTTGAAAAATGCTAAATATTATTTTGATTAAAAACACCACCAAGCCAGGCGTGGTGACACATGCCTGTAATCCCACCACTCAGGAGGCTGAGGCGGGAGGATCGTCATGAGTTCAAGACCATCCTGGGCTACAAAGTGAGCTCAAAGCCAGCCTGAACTGCATACAGACCCTGTCTCAAAAAGACACACACACACACACACACACACACACACACACACACACACACCCTACCACACCCAGGCTAACTTCCAATCTTAAAAGGTCCTCTATATTTAAAAAGTTTCATGGTTTATCCAGATGTCCTCCCAAAGCCTGTGTGCTCACAGGTGCTTCTGGGAGCTGACTGGGTCACAGGACATGGTACTCACCAGGAGATTATTCCACAGAGAAGGGCACACCTGAGCACGGTACTGGGGACATGGCCTAGCCAGAGGAGGTGGTCACTAGGCTGGAGGGTCCCCTTTCCTTCTCCCTTCACTCCCTGTCTCCTGTCCACCATGCCATGAGCAACATTCCTCTGCCACACCTTGACAGGAGTCAGCTACAGACTACAAACAATGAGCCAAAAATAACCCTTTCCTCCCCTGATTTGTGTCAGGTACTTTGTCCCGCAGTAAGAAAGAAACAGTTACCTAACAGCATGGACTCCACACAGAACACAACTGCCGTCAGGGTTATTTAAGGATTAACTGTTTAATTTTCAATTTATAGGCTGACTCCTCCCCGCCCCCCAGTCTTGGCTGGCTGGCTAGAATCTAGAACCTTGCACATGCTCTACCACATAAGATAGCTCTTTTTTTGGGGGCAGTGGGGTACCGGGAATCGAACTCAGGACCTTATGCTTGTCAGGCAGGCACTTTTGCCACTGAGCTATCCCTGGCCCTCACATAATATAACTCTTGAAAGTGACCACACTGCTTGAAAATTACAGCATACAGATAAAAAACCAGCCACCTTTCTAGTGTTTTAGATGTTTTTCAGATAGCAATTTAAAGTATAAAGCTAAAAAGTTTTAATGAAAACCTAGATACTAAAAAAAAAAAAACTAAGCAAATATTTCAACCTGTCAAATAAATAAGTCTATGAAATTTAAATATTTAGTAGAACGTTATAGAATAAAAATCACATCAAGTGATTGTACTGACTGTATGTGAAATTTTGAGAAAGGGATAGTTTAATTAATGATATTATCCTTCCCCCAAACTTCTGAGACAGGCAAAAATAAGAGGAGAAAACTTTTACATGTGGATTTAATTTAATAAGTATCATGAAATAAAATATTATATAATAAACAAGAAAACCACAATTGTATCATATTAAAATTACTATAGAAGGGTATAACGAACACACATAGTCCTAATTTAACAAAATAATACAAACTTATACACCAAAACCCCCAAACACATGTGCCTACACTATCTGGGGAATTCTATAAATGTTAAGAATATAAAAGGGAATGATTCTTCCATCCCCTTAAAAACAAACAAAAAGACAAAAGATCTAACAGCCATTGTTAATCCAACAATTTGAAGCAGAGATTTTTTTGTTAACCAAACAAAGCACACAGCATGAATGCTGGCATTAGGCCTTCTGTCCACTAGATGGGACATCAAGCATCACTTTCCTCGTCTCCTCTCATGTCTGTTACTGGTCCCTTTTCCTTTCCCACTCCCTCATCACTCACCTCTCCTGCCTCCCATTCCACTTCCAGCCTCTCTAGCTCACCGTTTCCTTTCCAGCTCTCATTCTATTGCAACTATACAAACCTGCCCACAAAAGGGTTGTATTCATGGAAATAAAACCATCCAAAAATTCACAAGGAAAAAAAAACAAACAAAAAAAAAAACACAAAAATTCACAAGGGAACAAATATTTATATATGTACTAGGAAATATGTAATACATCCATTATATTAATTAATCAAAATAAATTCCTTTTTATATTCAGCAGGAGTTACCAGCTCAAAACAATGGACAAAACTGGGCATGGGAGCATATGACTGTAATCTCAGTACGCCAGGAGGCTGAGGCAGGAGAACACAAGTTCAAGCCCAACCTGGGCAACTTAGTGAGACCTTATTTTAAAATAAAAAAATAAAAATAAAGGGCTGGGTTCACTGTGGAAGCCATGGGTCAATCCCTAGTATCTCTCTCTCTCTCTCTCTCTCTCTCTCTCTCTCTCTCACACACACACACACACACACACACACACACACACACAAATCAATATCTATTTCCTCTACCATAATCCTTCTTGAATAGGCAAAATTTATTCTCTCTTCCATTACAAAGCACATGAAATGAATACTTTTTAGTCTATTAAAAACACAGAGCTGTAATGAGTATCAAATAGGTTAAGGCAGAACTGTCTTTCTAAGCAGCACTCTTAGAGCAATACTCTCTGAAGAGGAGGAATAACAATACTCACAAAGAAGGAATAACTGAAAAGTAAAACTAAAGTTAATACCTTTTCTTTTTATCTAGCCTAACATTTAAGCAAAAACAAATCAAAAGCCTATGGCTGAAACACCCTGAATGTGTCCGGTCTCTTCTAATCTTGGAAACTAAGCAGAGTCAGGCATAAAAACAATTAAAAAGTAGTTTTAAAAACTTAAAATCTTTCATTCTGTTACCAATGAAAGTCCAGGGATGTAGCTCAGTGGCATAACTGCTTGCAAGCACAAGGTCCTGAGTTCAAGTCCCGGTACCCTGCCAAAATGTTGCCAATTAAATAACTAACCAATCTACAGATCAGTAATATTTTCTGAAAAGCCATAAGCATAAAACAAAATTCATGTTTTTACATAATACAATGAATTTTTTAAAAAATCAAATCATTAATCCATTAAGAGTACATAGAGAAGGGCCTGGGTTATAGCTCAGTGGCACAAGCACCTGCCTGGCAAGTACAAAGTCCTGAGTTCCATTCCTGGTACCAAAAAAACCCCAAAAAACAAAAAACAAAAGTATATAGAAAGCCTTCTCTGCATCTATTGAGATGATCATGTGGTTTTTGTCTTTGACTGTATTAATATAGTGTATTAC
This sequence comes from Dinomys branickii, assembly GCA_004027595.1. Lineage (NCBI taxonomy): Eukaryota > Metazoa > Chordata > Mammalia > Rodentia > Dinomyidae > Dinomys > Dinomys branickii. Next base: position 124,865 of record PVLD010004446.1, read on the forward strand.
ATTAATTGATTTGCGAATATTGAACCATCCCTGCATTCCTGGAATGAATCCTACCTGGTCGTGGTGTATAATTTTCTTTATGATTTGCTGTAATCTATTTGCCAGTATTTTGTTGAGTATCTTTGCATCTATGTTCATTAGCGAGATTGGCCTGTAGCTCTCTTTCTTGGTTGGGTCTCTCTCTGGTTTTGGTACCAGTATAATACTTGCCTCCAGAAATGTGTTGGGGAGAGTTGCTTCCTTTTCGATTTCATTGAAGAGTTTGAGGAGTGTTGG